>PVHX01002535.1:0-165835 GCA_004024805.1 Geosciurus inauris
GCCTCTTACTAGTGAGGAGCAGTGGGTAATATATTTGTTTGTACTATGGGATTGCAGTTCTACTAGAAGGCACACTTGACATTTTGATGAGTGCCTCCAGGGAGAAAAGGTACTAACTTCAGAACTTAGTTTTAATTATACTAAGGAGATTACATTATTCAAAAGCATCCCACCGGTAAGGTGCAACATTTCCTGAAACAGTTTAGTGGAAAATGCCACATTAATCAGTTCAATATTTCACTCAGAAGGCTTAATGATGGGAGAAGTTTAAAGTGCCGTAGCATGATAATGCAGAGGAAAAGAGGGGGAAGAAGAAGAAGAAGAAGGAGAAGGAGAAGGAGAAGGAGAAGGAGAAGAAGAATGTTCACTTAGAGGAAAGGACTGATAGTTCTTAGACCCTCTAGTGTCTTTCCCCCATTAAAAACTGGCTGACTGTGCTAGCAATCCAGTAGGGATCAACATGTGGAACCCCATTCCTGAAATAGAAGGCAATAAGCAAAACCTGGGGGAAGACGTGTGTCATGTGCAAGCCACATCCTCTGCCCAGCTGCTTTAATCTACCCAGACAGTTCACCTCTGCTCCTCCCTTGGTCCAGGTTTGTGATGTATAGCTGCTGTCTTCCTCATCCAGAAGGAAAAACGATCCTTGTAAATGTATGCTATTAGACATGAAAGGCAGATGGGCAAATGTGATTCTCGACCATCTTATCTTTTTCTTACCATTATTTCCCCCAAATCAGATTCTAATTACCATCTGCAGTCTACAAAATTTGAGTGAGATCTGGCCTGACATTCAGAGAAGTTTGTACTTGTAAGACAGGCTTTTACCTGAAAGGTAATAAACAAAGGTATATTGAGATGCTAAAGACTGAATGTTGCTGAATACTGGAAAATCAATCCAGGTGGTATTAATGTCTATCAACGTACAAGTCAGCAGCCTATGGTTAGTCAAATTAGAGGAATAATTAAAACAAAAAAGAGAAAGAAAGAAAAAGGAAAAGAAAAAAAATGAACAAGAAAGAAAAATAAAAGATTAATCAAGATTAATTGTCCACACAGATATCCAGCAACTTCCTGCAAATAGCTGTGTGGCCACGGGTGGCTAAAGTTAAGTGGACACTGGTTAGGGAAGAGAAAAGTCACTATTTGTTTGTATGTCTGTTAAATGTTTTCCTCAGTTGTTAGGGCTATGGTGTGGATGTGGTTGGTCATTCAAAGGTTCATGGGCTGGAAACCTGATCCTCAGTGTAATGCCATTAAAAGGTGGTGTGACCTTTAAGTGACCAGGCCTGGTGGGAGGTGATTGGGTCATGACTGTTAATTAATTAGGTCTTGCAGGAGTGGATCAGATCCCAAGAGAGCGATTTGTTATAAAGAGTGAGCCTGGCCCTCTGTCTTTCTTGCTTCCTCTCTCACCATGTAAACTCTCTTAAATACATTCCTGTGATGCGATGCTGTCTACCATGTTGTGATGCAGCTGGGGGTCCCTACCAGACACTGGACTTCCAAATAGCATGGTGTCAGCATCTGAAACTGTAAGCCAAAACAAGCCAAAACAAACCTCTTTTCTTTATATATTACTCAGCATCAAGTATTTTTATATAGTGACACAAAACTAAGTTTAATTTCTCTTTAGCTCTCGTCACAAAGAAGCTGAAAAGCTGTGAATTTAAAACTAAAAATCAGGAGTAAAATATCAACTAAATTGTCTAGAATGCACACCATGACATTTCCCTGCCCTGTTTTCTTTCCACTGTTTCTTAATGTCAGAAAACATTTTTACCACACATGTGCTGTGGGCTCCCTCCTTTATGTGCACGGTAGTCACCTTTGTTTTTACCTTCAAAGCTTTCCACTTCTGTGACACTTTTCTTCCTCCTACAAGTCTCACCTTGTTTCTCTTCCTCTGTAGCAGGTCCCTTTGGAGCTTTATTTTCTTCTACATATATCCTTCCAGGCAGCCTTCTCCATTGAAAGAGTCTCACCTTAGTGCTTTCTGAAATGCTAGCTCATTTTTCCTAATACAGGAATCCTCCAATTTTTTATGGCAGAGTTTTTTCATGCTTGCTCTAGTCTCATTTTGCTTCTAAGACTATATAAAAAATATATTAAATTTGAATTTTGTTTTAAGACATGAACAACAGCTCATGAGATTTGAACACCATCCCAGGGAAACCAGTTTGTATAATTCCACCATTCAAATTACAATCTAATGTCATGATGTCAGGCTGATTCATAGCACACGTGCTTGAAGGAGATTTAAGCAGGAGTATTCTGTCTCCTAGCTAAGGGTTTTTACAGTCTTGATGGTCTTGGAAGTCACAGTTGGATGTTACTATTTTATGTTGCTTTATTTGCTATCACATAAAGTCTTTTGTCAGGCTTTGGTTTCATTCTTCAAGTTAGATTGAATGGCTTTGATTAGCTCCCATGTTCCTCTTTGTGGCCCTGGAGCTAGTCCTTACAGAGCTCAGGGATGCTGACACCCAGGGCATCTGTTTTTGGTTCTGATTGTTGTTTTCTAGTTTTAGGACTCCAGGTGCTGTTCTACTCTTTGAATGTGATTCACTCCATTGCTGGATTTTTACCGAATTAGTTTCTAAGCCTTATAACCATACGCAGGTCTTAAGAAAAAGATTGGAAGTAGAGAATAGAAATTTAGGTGTTTAATCACCCAGGATTTGCTAGATACAGAGTACAGGCTACAGTCAAACTGACTTGAAATATAGTTCATTAACTATTATAAAAAGACTCAATTACACTTGCACACAGTGGTATAAAGTCTTCTTTGTAGTTTTAAAATAGCTGACTTTTCATTTGACACAAAGTGTCTAGTGGGAGAAAAAGTAAAAGACACCTACCTACCCATACCTTATGTAGAAGAGGGCTAGAGTTTGATTCTGTCATTGTCCCTTTAAAGTCCATGTTCTACAAGTACCTTTCATGCCTTTATGAGTCATTTCTGACTTTGACATGAACTGGTACTGGCTGCTGGCCTGACCTCCTTCTATACTGATAATCTCTTATGATTTTTTTCATCTCTTATGATGTGGTTTCACTATCACCATAATAACCATTTACCAAGGCTTGTTATCTGCCTCTTGTTGGGCAGTGCTCATCTATTCTTTAAAATTGAAGCTGGAAGAGCTCTTGTGTTTAAAATTTTTTTTTCCCATGACTTTGGAATTGAAAAACTTCAGTTGATTCAAACCATGTGCATTAACCTTGCCTGGCTCCATCTGAGTCCTATCTTTTCTTTAATATAGCTTATTCTATCATGTGGTTTCTCCAAAACCATACATCTGCCTGTTGTAAGTACTCCTACCCAAGTTACAAATAACTGTTTCATTTATTTCTTCCATATTTTTATTGGTGCATTATAGCTGTACATAATGGTGAGATTTGTTGTTACATATTCATACACGTGCAGAATACAGCAATGTAATTTGGCCAACATCATTCCTCAGCATTTCTCCTTTTCTTCTATTTTTTTGCATGATGATTAATTCAAGAAAATAAAAAATACTTGAAGTTGCATTTTTAATAAATACAATTTAAATTTCAGAAATGACAGTATTTACAACTACCCTTTAATGTTTCATTATTATTCTAATGCTGCTGAACAATTGCACTTTATTGCTAAAATATCAGAAATTACAAAATTAGCAAGTGTAATAGCTGTGTTCTCAACCCTATACTAGAGAATCATCTAGGAACTTTTAAAAATGGTAACCCAAGCCCCACTCCCAGAGATTTCGATTTAATATGGTCTGGGGTTTAAGCGACCTCTTAGAATAACTCTGAGAATCACAACAGAGGAATATGAGGCTGCCAACACTGAGATTTGAACACATGTCAATATGGAGCAACATAGGTTGGAGCTGTTTTATTTTGTCCTTCTTTGATCTTTTGAACTTTAATTTGCAAAATGTGGTTTCCCTCATGGTTATCATAATATTGTATTCTCCAAAGTATGAATTTAAGAAATTTTATTTAAAGCAGAAAAAGAAGAAATTTAAAGCAAAGTATTCATCAATGCCCTTTCTTTGAAATGCACAAGTTTCCTCCTTCACCTTTTCCTTTTAAACAACAATAAGAACAAGGGTTTAGATATTATTCAGAAATGATTCTTCTCAATTTCAAATATTGAGATAAAATTAAAACATATGTGTGTGTGTATATATATGTATATATATAATGTCATAGCAATTGCATTACTTAGGAATCATTCTTACAGAAATACTTCTAGAAGGATTTTCACAGGAGCATTAAATGCAATGAAGATAAAACCAAACAATAGCAACAAAGTCCAAAATGACTCATACAGGGGCCATGGTTAAATAAGATCTGAAATTGTATGCAATGGAAAATATGCAGGTTACAAAAATTAGTTTGTGTTCTGTGTTGGAAAGGTGTTCATGATAGAGTTTAAGACAACAAGGGACAAAAAAATGTTTGCAGTGTGGTCTCCCCTCTCCACCTTTTTGTGTAAGAAGAGAATATTTTATGTGTGTGCATGTGTGTGTGCATGTCTACATAAAGACATACAAAAGTCTGGAATGATAAGGAATTATCCCAATTGCTAACTAGGGTTCTTTTTGGGGGGGAGTGTGATAAACAAGAGAGGTAAGAAAGGACTTTTCCTTCACTGTGTTATTACTGCATTGTTTCAATTTACTTTCAACAAGCATACATCACTTATCTAATTTAAAAAAAAAAGGAAAGGACGATAGAGATTCAATAGTAGAAGTGACCTGTGTCAGGCTGGGCCCTACCCACTGCTTCCCAGAGGGACAGATACACCAGAGGTTATGGTGCCCTTGGAGTCTAGGCCACTTCTCCCAGATACATAGGTCCCACTTACCCATTCCATTCCCTCCCACTTCTGCAGACCAGGCCAGCCTGGGCAATTGTAGCCTGAGTGGCAGTCCTGCCTTTGCTTGTGGTGGGTGTGGCCCTGAGCAAAATTTTCTCCCTCACCTTTTCCTTTTAAACAGCAACAATAAGAACAGAGAGACATGCAGGGCCTGGGCTTGGCTGAGTTTGGCCCTCTGGGACCAGAAGAGAGCATTTCAGAAACTCAAAGGCAAGTCACATGACCATGCTGGGCCAGCCTTGCTGTTATCCTCATGGATGTAGGTGCCACATATGAACCCCCCTAGAGAACTAACAGGAGAGATGGCTCCAGCAGCCTTGATCTCCTGTGTTACTCTCATTGTATACCCTGCCCACTTTCCCAAGAGAATAACCTACTTTTGGGGAGTGCTCATGATAAGCCACTCTTAATACCTTACATGAGTTACCTCAATCAATTCTCAGAACAACCTGCGAGGTAGGTGCCTATCATCCCCTTTTACAGAACCAGAAACCAAGGCACAGAAAGGTTAAGAACCTTGCTTCAACTCATATGAAGAATAAGTGGCAAAGCCAGGATTTGGGCCACATGTGTCTCACTTTGCTCTTTCCTTCCTTTTGAGCCAAAACCTTCCTATCCCCACCCACTCCCAATATTTTGAAGCCAGAAAGCAGTTTGTAAAGACAGAAATAAAGTGCCAACTCTGAGTGCATAACTCCTTCTTCCTTTAGGAGGAAAATGTCTTAGAATTTAAGGTTCACAAGATACTGGTTTTAAATAAGATTTTGATGAAAACAATTTATAAACGTATTTCATTCATCTCCCTGAACAATAGGGTTTTTTAAATTGTAAATTGACAAATTCTGTATTATGGTTTGGATGTGAGGTGTCCCCCAAAAGCTCACGTGTGAGACAATGCCAGAAGGTTCAGAGGAGAAATGATTGGGTTGTGAACATCTTAACCCAGTCAGTAAATTAATCCCCTGATAGGGATTAATTGAGTGGTGACAGAAGTGGTAGGGGGTGGCTGGAGGAGGTGGGAATTGGGATGTGGCTTTAGAGTTTAAATATTTTTATCCAGCAAATGTAGTCTTTCTCTCTGCTTCTGATCACCGTGATGTGAGTTGCTTCCCTCTGCCACCCTCTCCCGCCATGATGTTCAGCCTTACCTGGAGCCATGAGGAATGGAGCAGGCCTTCATGGATTAAGACCTCTGAAATTGTGAGCCCTCAAACAAATTCTTCTTCCTCTACGGTTGTACTGGTTGGGTCCTTTGGTCACAACAGCAAAAAAAAGCTGACTAAAACATAGTTGTATCTACTTACGGGGTACAAAGTGAGATTATTTATGAAAACAATGTGGAATAATTAAATTAACATTCATCACTTCAAATACTTATCATTCTTTGCTGTGAGAACATTTGAAATTTACTCAGTGATTTTTGAAATGTATGTACATTATTATTAACTATATTCACCACCTTGTACAATAGATCCCAAGAAATCAAGTTATTCCTCTTGTCTAAATGAGTCTTGTGTACACTTGGCCCACCATCTCCACATTTTTCCCACGCCAAACCTCTGGCAGCACCTTCTATTCTTTGCTTGAATTGCAGATTTTTATTGCCTTTTGCTTTAATCATATTTTTTTCTGGTGTTCCCATGAAAACTGTCTTTCAGAGTCTGCAAACAAAATTTATCACATATAAGAGAGACATTATAGCATAGTGGTTATTATGGCTTGGATATGCAGTGTCTTTCAAAAAAGCTCCTGCTAATAATGCAGGAATATTCAGAGATGAAATGGTTTGATTGTGAAAGCTGTAACCTTATCAGTCCAATGACTGGGTGGTAGCTGTAGGGTGTGGGTGGAGGAAGAATCACTAGGGGAAGGTCCTGGAAGGGTGCACTTCCCTGAGGCCATTTCTCTCTCTGCTTTTCAGCTGCCAGGAAGTGAGCAGCTTCACTTGGCCAAGTCCTTCCTCATGATGTGCTGTCTCACCTTGGGGCCAGAGTAATGGACTGGCTGTCTATAAACTGAGACCTCTGAAACTATGAACCTCAAATCAACTTTTCCTCCTCTACGTTGTTCTTGTCAGGTGTTATGGTTTAGATTTGAGGTGTCCCCCAGAAGTTTATGTGTGAGACAATGCAAGAAAGTTTAGAGGTAAAATGATTGGGTTGTGGAGCCTTAACTTAATTAGTGCACTAATCTCCTATAGGGATTAACTGGATGGTAACTGATGAGTGTTGCTGGAGGAGGTAGGTCATTAGGGGCATGCCTTTGAGGTTTACATTTTGTCTATGGAAAGGGGGGCTCCCTCTTTCTCTGCTTCCTGGTACTACTTCCTGAGCTGCTTCCTGGTACTACTTCCCTCTGCTGCACTCTTTCTCCACAATGTTCTGCCTTACCTCAGGCCTTGAGGAATGGAGTTGGCTATCTATGGATTGAGACCTCTGAAATGGTGAGCCCCAAACAAACTTTTCCTTCTTTATTAAAATTGCTCTTGTCAGGACTTTCAGTCACAGCAGTGAGAAAGCTGACTAAAACTGGAGAAAACAAGAGCTTAAGCCAGACTCTCTGAATTTGAATCTTGGCTTTACCGCTCATCAGCTGTGTGAATTTAGGTAAATTATTTAACTTCTCTGTGCTTCAGTTTTCCTGATCTGTAAATTTATGGATCTGTGCAGGAGTAGTACCTATTTCCTGGGGTAGTCGTAACAATCAAATGAGTGATATAGTTAAGTTCTTAGAATAGTGTCTAGCATATGCTAAGTGCCATAAAAGTATTTGTTAAATAATTCAAACGATTTAGAATAAATTGTAGCACAACCAAATTGGGTGGAATCTAACCCACTGATCTTTTTAAGGGGGAGGAAAAAATAAGGAAACCTATATTTCTCGAATTCCTCTGGCGCCTAGTAATATTTAGTACCGAACACAGCCTTTAGAATTTCCAGGTAAGTGAAAATCTCCTTCTAATTCAAGCAGATGATCACAGTTCTCAAGAAATAGATTCTGGGTCCATAGAGAGCTAGGCTTAATAACAAACGAAAGCAGACCCCAAGGACAGCGTGCTCTCGGCAAGGTACCTGGGCTTCTGGGGCTTGGGGCTGAGGGATGCTGGAATTTGATGCTTGCTTCAACTTGTTAATGTGACTATTAGCCTCAAGACTCCTCTGCTTCCACACGACACGCGTCCGTTTTCCTATTTCCGCCTGCTACTCATCTCCAAATTTCATCCTTTCGACCTTGCCCTGTGCTTCTGTCGCGTTTCACATTCTGAGGTTTGGCATTATGGTTTTAGTGTCTTTAGGGCATTAAAATCTATATTTCACTATAAGAAACAGGAATGGATCTTAAGATTTCTAGCTGGAATTCCTTTCAGCTTTTCCCTTACTGATATTCACAGTTTCATTTTGCTCTGATTGTTCCCAGTGGTGCAAACAGGCAGGCACTCAGCTTTTGCCAATGGATGCTGGGCTGCCCGCCACCCCCTTTTCCTTCTGGAAAGTGGAACGGATCCTGGTGGCAAAGACAAGATTCTTGTTTAACACTGGGCAGAGTTGGGGGCAAAATTATAATGCCCACATATTACCTTTCTCTGTTAACTATTATTACCACTATTGCTTCTGCTCCCTGGTAAGAGGTTCCTTGCCAGGGAACAAGGAGCAATACCAACATGAAAGGGTGAAGCCACACACGTACAGTTTGCAAAAACCTTTGGGATCACTCCAGCTGAACAGGAGCTATAAAATGTAAAATAGCATCGTTAATAACAACACTTTTATAATCATAGATAGAAGCAAGTAAAGTCAAGTTGTTTGGCTGTCAGCCTTTCACTGGACTGCCCTAAGCAGAGAGCCTGTGGTGTCTTTTCTCTTCTTTCTCTTTATTGCTAATCTTGTATTCTATAACACGTTCCTCTGCAATTGCCATAAGCAAATCATTTAACCCATAGGAATAATCCTTGGAAGGTGATGTCAGTGCAAACATATCTGTGGCTGTAAAGACCAGCCATGCACAAACACCCAAAGGAAATGACTTACAAATATGAAGTGCTATATCAATAGCAAATACTGCCACTAATTGATAATAACAATATACATGTAGAGCCCAAAGCATGTAGGGAGCTGGATTTGAGAATGCTAGGCAAAATGAACTAGACTGGAGAAATTGGAGAGCTAGAGGTCTGAGCCTTATCTACACAGCAGCGTCACACAGCAAAAGCACTGATTCCATCTCCAGTGTGAGTTTGTGTGTAACAAGTTCTAGTGAGGGTCCTAGGTTTGGTTAAGTGCATAAAACAAGTTAATCTTCACGTGGAAACATTTAGTATGTTAGTTAAATTATAATGGAAGACACAGAGAAAGCTGGTCCCTGAGAACTAACTGCAGAGCTTGAAGTAGAGATGGTTCTCCCTCACCTGCATGCCCATCGTGGGTTTCTGTAGTGATGTGCCCTCTGAAATCCAATAGAGCAAAGCACAAACCTTTAGGATGTCAAGGAGGGAGGAAATGTGGTCAGTTGTTCAGAGCATGAGTGGTGTGCATTCTGTCTTCACCACTTACTGATTGGTAACCTAAGAAATGATATTTCTCCCTGTGCCTCAGGTATTCCCTTCCTACTGCACAATTATGTGAGACTTAAATGAAAAATATACTAAAAAATCTAGAATAGCGCCTGAAGCATTCACTAATTCTTTTGAAGATATAGGTATATCTTAGGCCCATCTTAGATATTCTAAGAGAGGTTTTGAAGTGTCCAAAATAATCTGCTATACTAACTTAGAGGTCTGAAATAATACCTCATCTCTTTTTAGGGTTCTGATTAAATAGACTAAGTCATCTCACTCATTTTTCCACTTTTCTGTGATAACCTTCAGGAGCCTTAGTGTTCATCTTGCAGAGCTCAGACACGCCCCCTAAAGGTGAGAGCGTGTTATGACTGCCACCAGCAACCTGCATCTGCTTGGGTTAATGTATCACCAAGCTGCAGACACAGCAAAACCTGAGAAGCCAAAAGGCCCTTTGACTCATCACGCCCAAGAAGTCAATGTGACAATGTCTAAGGAAAGGGGCTGATGCCTCAAGTTCCGTTTCCAAGGTTTGTTCTTCGAGACCTGAGAAAAGATCCTCCTCCATCTCTTACTCTTGACTAGCCAGAAAAATTTCACATGAAAATTGAGCAGGCAGTCTAACTAGACCAATTTTTAAAAATTCATCCACCCAGTTTTTTCCCTAGAGCACAACGTATGTCCAGAACCACTGTTCCTTTGAGCACCTGACTGTGTACAGGGGATGGCACCTTGACTTACTATCTATTCCTTGTACTGATTTTATTTCAATTGTCTTTGTCATGGAAACTTGATAAAGGACAACTTGACAGGTTGCAAGAACTTTGAAACTCCAGGATAAAAATTGAAGATCTCATCCAACTTTCAGGGAGATAATTTGATCATGAGGAGAGAACCCTCATCAATGAGATTAGTGTCTGTAGGATTCCATTTTCTGTTGCTATAACAAAACACCTGAGGCTGGGTAATGGATAAAGAAAAGAGATTTATTTAGCTTACAGTTTTTGAGGCATGGTGACTGCTCTGATAAGTACTTCATGGCATATAGTATCATGATTGTAGAGTATGCCAGAAGGAGAGAACACATGGTGAATCAGGAAGCCAGAGACCAGGGAGAGTCCAGTCTTGCTCTTTTACAACAACCCACTCTGTTGAGAAATAGCACAGTATGTGAGAGTTACATTAATTTTTTCCAAGGGCAGTTGTTCTCAATGACCTAATTATCTTCCATGAGGTTTTACCTCTTTAAGGTTCCACTACCTTCCAACATCACCACAACAAGGACCAAGCTTCCAAACATGCAGTTTGTTGGTGGAACACAGTCAAACCATCCATGCATCCCAGTGCCCTTATTAAAGAGGCTACAGAGAGTGGTCTCAACCCTTTTTTACATGCCAGGACATAGCAAGAAGGCATCATCTATGAATCAGAAAATAGGCCCACAGTCAGAGGCCAAACCTGGTGCCTTGATCTTAAATTTCCCAGCTTCTAGAACTGAGAGAAATACATTTCTGCTGTTTATCAGTTTGTGGTATTTTGTTATAACAGCCCCAAAGGACTAAGATACATCCTTCTACCTTAAGAAAGCCCATAGTCTTATACAGATTTATCTACTTCTCCCTAGTTTGGAATGTCAACAGTTTATTTATCAGGAAAAAGAAAAGTTCTGCCTTACCAGACACCTTGCTACACTCCTATTTTAAAGTCTCGACTTTGATTGAAAATTGTTTTTATGGATTATCAGTAGTGAGGGAATGTTCCGAGAGCTGTCAACAAAGTGTCAAGGTGAATGACTGAAAAGCAATATCATTTCCTTGTGACCTTTATTTGATTGTGCATTTGAACAACTCTACTTTCTCAAGAGAAAGTAAAGAGGAAAAATATTTTTCAGGAAGAAGAAACATCTTTATCTATTACAAATATTTATTGAACACTGCTATGGTATTTTGAGTCTATTTTAAGGTAGTTGGAATATTTGAATGTTTCACAGTATAGTAAAATTTATGTAGTGAAAAATATATATTATTCGGTCTTTCTTGGACAGTTTCCTTTCACAAAAGTCCAAAGCCATTTTATTTGTCTCCTAGTGCTTCAGTTAGCTCTTGCTTCATAATGTACCATCCCAAAACTAAGTGCATTAAAACAATTAAACAAGTGCATTAAAACAATTAAACAAGTACATTAAACAAGTGCATTAAAACAATTATTTTTCATGACTATGGGTTGACTAAGCTCAGTTGGGAGGTTGTGCTCCACAGGATGTCAGCTGGGGCTGTTGCCATCTGAGGACACAAGTGGGCTGCAGTGTCCAAGCTCCTTCTTCACACAACTAGCAATTGGTGCTGGTGCTCAACTAGTGTCATCCACCAGAATGGCCTGGCTTGCCTCCTGTGGCCTCTCCATGAGGCTTGGGTTCCTCATAGCATGGTACCTGGATTCCAACAGGGAGCGTTCCAAGGGCACATTGTGCCAGCATGCCTTAAGCCTCTGCTTCTATGTTGTTGGCTAAGTCCCAGTACTCAAAACCATTCACATAGCTAAAGCCAGAATGTGAGTGGGGACTCAGTGTTGGTGCAAGTACTGTGGCTTTATTCATTGCCTCCAAAGTGACAGTTGACCACACCTGGCAACTTCAGAATTCTGAGAAGAATAGCAGTGTTAGAATTTTGGAGTTAGAAGGGAGCTTAGAAACTTTACATATCAGCTTCTTTGTTTTATCAATGAAGAAATACAGGCTCAGAGAAAGTGATTTACTTGCCCAAATTGGCAGCTCACAGCTGGGCTGTTTGTTCTAAGGACCATTTGGAGCCATGCACTGTTCAGCCATCTTCCCTGCCTTGGGCAGGTCCAGATTCTGCACTCTAGAGGGCAGGGCTACACTTTGGGTCTCCTAATGCCCAATACCACACTTTAACCATGGCACTTCACTTCTTCCTCATTGTTAATTAAGTGTGTAATGACTATATTAAAGTTAGCTTCAGGTTCTAATTTATGACACAGTTGTTATATTTTAATGTACACTTATGGTACATTGGAGTCCTGCAGTAATCAATATGTGTTCCTCTAATCCTGCTTGGTTTTATAATACTTGGAGAGAGTTTTATTATTTCAAACAATTATAAGGATTTATAGTTACTCGAATCTTTGCTTTTGTGAAATTTTTTTTCCATGTCTACTATTTACTTGAAGCCAAGTCCTTTGTCAGGAATATAGCCTCTAATTATAACATTGTTCCTATGGGAATATGTAATTTGCTTTCCAGTGATCTGCGTTATAATATGGTCTCCAGGATTATGCTGTTCTGCAATAAAAAGGAAATAGAGACTGCATTCTCCAGAACTTCTTGCCAATTGCCTGGCACAGTAGGATCAGTCTTTATAAAGGAGTTCTAATTTTTCTGTTGACATGTGAAGTCTGAGTTAGGAAATAATGATGGATTTTCTGGAGATAGTGTGAGGATGGATAAGGAGGTGAATAGGAAATGAGAAGTTTCTATGGTCCTCTCTTTTTTTAAAAGCAATGTGTTACTTCTTTTAAATTTTTATTTTTTAGTTGTAGATGGACATAATACCTTTGTTTTATTTTTATTTATTTTTATATGGTGCTGAGGATGGAACCCAGTGTCTTGCATATGCCAGGCAAGTGCTCTATCACTGAGTCACAACCCCCACCCCTATGGTCCTCTCTTGTCAGTCAAATCCTATCTGTGGTTTAGTGTCTCTCACTTTGGCTTTCCTTCCCAGAAATAAAATGGCACTTAGAAAAATGAGTGGTCGAAGCAGCAGGTGTGCTTGGAGATGGTGGTGCTCAAAGGAAACTTGCAGAGACAATGTCTTCCAGGGTCCAGCTCTGCCTCCTCTGAGTGGGGTGCCTTCATTGCTCTGCTCAGGGAAAATGTGCAGGGACTTCTGTTTAACCTGTGTTTGCAGAGGATAGGTACCATGTTAGTCAGCTTTCCGTTATTGTGACAAAATACCGAAAATAAATCAACTTAAAAGGAGGAAAGTTTTATTTTGGTTCATGGTTTCGGAAGTTACAGTCCACAGTTGCTTGACTCCATTGCTGTGTGCCAGTACATCACAGGACAGAAGTGTGGCAGAGGAAATCTGTTCACCTCATGGCAGTTAAGGAACAGTAAGAAAGAGGAGGGGCTGGCTTCTTGAGGTCCCCCAATCTGCTTAGGCACACATCATCAATGACATAACTTCCTCCTGCTAGACCCCACCTCCTAAAGGTTTCACCACCATCCAGTAGTGCCGTGGGTTGGTGACCAAGTCTTCAATGTATGGATTTTCTAATCTTCTTGTCCTTGGCCTTTCTAAGCTATTGCTCTTAATCTTTTCATTTGGCCCAAGACATAGTCTAGATCATGCTGATGATTAAAAAAATACTCTGAAAAATAAAAGATAGCAGAAGAAATCAAAATACAAACTCTGTTGCCCTTTCACTTTGGCTACTACAAGTGAATCCTGCTGGAGTCCAGAAGCCAAGTTCTCTTTCAGGATCCCAACTGAGTCTCTCTCCCCAAGTTTCCCTGCTATAACCTTTTTGTGGGGCTTGATGCCTCCTTTCCTGAAGATGGAACTTCAGCAAAACTTTCCTATCTGGAATTCAGTCTGCAGCACACAAGCTTCCAAAAGATGGGGTTGAAAAAGAAGGAACCACAGCCCTACAGCTCTCCTCACTCTTGGTCTTCACTGATTCCTGTCCTTCCATACCCACAATCTGTTGGGACAAATCCTATCCCAAACAAAAACAGTTTGTAGAGTGGAGCCAGATCTTTCCTGAAGATTAGGTTCTAAAGTCAGTTGTAAAACAAAATCTGTGCAAGAAATTACCCTGAAGAACCACCTGGAGGAGAGCCACATTGCAGATGGACACCTGTGAAGCCCAGCACAGCCTGCTGACCCTCTGAACTTAGAATGGGTCACCGTGTCCTTAGCAGAGCCCCAGAAGAAGTGGCTGTCCTGGGTTTTAGGTTTATTTTCACTTCTGAATTCCATTCACAGGTTAAGGCATGGAGACCAAAGATTGTGATAAGAATAGCAAAATATCGGGGCTGGGGTTATGGCGCAGTGGTAGCGTGCTCGCCTAGCACGCGGGAGGCACTGGGTTCGATCCTCAGCACCACATAAAAATAATAAAAAAAAAAAGCTATTGTATCCACCTATAACTAAAAAAATAAATATTAAAAAAAAAAGAATAGTAGAATATCTGTTCCTATGTGTTCCCAGTTTTAACCAGCTTCTTGTGCTCTCCACGCCTGCCTCTCTCCCCAGTGCCTCTCTCTCTAGGCATCTACAGGTACGGTCCCTTGAATTTCATGCCAACATGCTGGAATGGCCTCACTGTTACTGTACAAAGCAATGTAGCTTCTCACTGTCAAGAACTTTATAATTCTAATAATACTATATCTAGATTTGTGTTTGTAGAACCAATAAACTCATTAAAGTAGAAGGAGGAGGAGGAGAAGTAGGAGGAGGAGGAGGAGGAGGAGAAAGAGGTAATACAATTTCAAAGGGAAAACAAAACTTAGTCTGCTGAAAGTCTGAAAATACGTGAGCAGCTTTGCCAGCTTTAAAGTATGGCCCTTTTACCCCTCTAGCCTTTGCCTGTGGAGAGGTCTGTAGAGGCTAGCTAGCTTCAATCTCTTCTAGAGTGCCCTGGCACAGCTCCCCTCTTTCCAACTTCAAACCCTTGATCAGAAACCACAGATCACTCTTTTTGGGGGGCAGGGTACTGGGATTGAATTCAGGGGTACTCAGCTCCTGAGCCACATCCCCAGCCCTATTTTGTATTTTATCTAGAGACAGGGTCTCACTGAGTTGCTTAGCGCCTCGCCCTTGCTGAGGCTGGCTTTGAACTCGCGATCCTCCTATCTCAGCCTCCCCAGCTGCTGGGATTACAGGCTTGCGCCACCGCGCCTGGCCCCCAGACTACTCTTGATCACCATTCCTTCTTGCCTTCTCTTCCTCTTAATTATTGTACCACAGAGTGTCTTCTTTATTTCTAGCCAACATTAATTGTGTTATATGTATGTGCAGGCACCAAGAACTCTAGATAAATTAACACGTTTATTCCTCACAAGAAGCTTATAAGGTTTATTATTGTTACTAAAGTTGGTGATGATTATTATTCCCATTTTACAGATGAGGAAACTGAGGCACAGAGAAGTTAAGTCACTTGCTTAAGATCATATGGCTGGTCAGCGACAGAGGTAGGATTCAGGCCTAGAAAGTCTGTGCTCTTAATCCCTTAGGTTCTTCCGCCTCCTGTTTAGTACTTATGGTGTAGACTCCATTTTTAGCTGTCTTTTTCTATGGGTCCGCTGCCTTTCTTGCTTGATTTTTAACTTCCTGCAGGTATTATGATGTACAGACTTCCACAGCACTGAGGATTGTGCATTGGGCAAAATAGGAACCCAATGAATATATAATGGATGGTAAAATGACTGCCTCCAAAAAACCCCAAACTACAGATCATTTTGAATTACATGATTCTCTGGATGTGTGTGGGCTTACTAAAAGACATTTTATTGTCTCTCATGAATATAATATTAACAATTTAGAAAATACTTGAATCTGATTTGATTCTCAAGACACTCTTATGATGTTGGAGTGGATACTATGCCTGTTTTACAGCTGGGAAAACCGAGATATACCCAAAGAATTTGACTTGCCTCCATCAGATGTAATGGTGGACTGGACCCATGACATAGGACTCCTGACTTCTAGTTCCATAATGTTCAACTTCAGTTTTCCCCAAGTCTAGCTTTATCTAATCCAAGCCTCTGGTCTAGCTCTGGGTTTCTCCATTAATGAAATCAGATGTTTTCTTGTAAAGGGGTATAAATGACAGCATTGAAAGGACTAGGGTGGGGTGGGGAGAGTAGGCCACCCACTGTTCACACATTAGACAGACTGAAAACAGGACAATACCCTCATGATGCTCATGGAAATAGGCTTAAATAATGCCATTCAATATCTTCATCTACTGTTGAAAATCAAGCAGTAGGGAAAAGTTAAATGCCGGTAAATATAAGAAATCATTTCAGAGAAAGAAAAAAAAATATGGAGGAATTCACTGTGGGGAGATTTCCAGGATGCAAATCAGAGAATTTTTATTTTGGAGGGAAAAGGTAAAAAGAAGAAATATTTGCTCTGGCTGATGTGAAAATTCAAATCAAAGCCAGAATTCGAGGTGGCAGGTCTTGTTTGGAAACTCCTTTTGTTTATAATGTAGGTTTTTCCCCTTTATGAAGCAGATGCTTATACAAGCATTACAGTGTTGTCAATAATACTGTAACATTTGCCTTCCATCCCTTTGTTGCTCAGGGAACATGTTGGGTTTCGGCACATTTAGCTTTGCCATTTACTTCACAAATCGCAGCTGTGGAGTGCTACAACTAAGTCGATTTTGCTGAGAATAAAAATGGAAGAAAAAAAATTCTCCTAACAACCTTTCCAGTAATCACAGGCTTGAAGTGTGTGTGTGTGTGTGTGTGTTCGTGTGTTTTCCAAACAACTTGGTTTCAGTATGATGATGCTTCAGTAAGAATCTTCCTGCAAATTTAATTCAAAAGGGAAGGCTTTGTTGTTATTAAACACAATGGCAGTTTGTACATCTCCACATCATTATGTTGCTTCTCATTATGGTAATTCATTTGCTTCTGCTTTGTATGGATATCAAATAAAAATCACTCTCGCTCCTGGCAAGTGATTGCCATTATGGAGACACTCTGGGAGACCAGCTAAGCGGTGCTTGGTGTCATAGCAAACACAATTAGCAAAATGGCATCCAGAGTGGCTTTATGGAGTCGCCCGTGGTGAGCCTCTGCATTTCCTATTTAGCAGGGCTGTAGGTTACTAGGCTCTGCCGTGTGCCTTCTCTAGTTTCATCTTTGTACCATTTTCTATTCAAGTGGAACAGCGTGAGGACTTTGTGTGAATTTTCTTTTTTTCTTTTTTTCTGATGGGCTCTTCCTAGCACTTGCTGGGCTCAGAGAGCCCAGGGTTATTTGGTCCTTGTAGGAAAACCACATTTCTCTAAAGAGAGGTCAAAGATGGCGTCACCAAATGTCCACTCTGAGATCATTATGGCTTTTTCCCTCCTCTCTATTGACATTTGTCAACAATTAGAGGGTATCAAGTTTTGTATAAGGTTAAAAAAATCTTAAAGGTCGTTTATAATTATCTCTTTATTAAAATAAAACATTTTTACACTCTTCTGCAGTGGAAAAATTTGAGATAGGTCTGGAGCTGTAGTTTGGAAGGTACAGGAACTGTTCAGTCAGGGATGGATCGGAGTCCATGCAATGAACAGCTCTCACTGCCTCTGAGGTATGGTTCTGAGCTATGAAGAACACGAGGATTGGGCTTTAGTTGGGCTGTTTTTTTTGTTTGTTTGTTTTAATATGGAGGCATTTATATGGAAAATGTTCATTTTCATTATTTTGGGACGTTTTTCTAATGCCTCCAGGTGGAAATGATTATTCTGGCCTCTCAACAATTTGTGGCATACGTTGGTGATTGTTTCCCAGACAGCTGTTGTAATTTCTCCTTCCTTCTCCACTTTTCTCCTTTTTATTTTCTGCCTCTTTCCTGATAAGAGAATCCGTAGCCAAATGCCCTGGGAATGATTCCATATTTGCTCTAGGAAATGAGTCATTGATGTTAATTGGGGAATCAAAGTTCCATCTCCAAGTCATGAGTTTCAGCACGGGTTAGAGATGCATTTCTGGCCAATGAGACTTGAAGGGCAATCTGTTGGGAGACTTCTGCAATAGCTGTTCTCTCTTATTAAAGGAAATACATGTTAAAAGCAAGTTCTTTTCTTGCTGCTGTGTGAGGATGCAATGCCTGGAGTTGTGGCAGCAATATTGTGATAAAGTGCCGAGGACAGGCATGGTAGTACAGGTCAGTAGTTCCAGCTTCTCTAGAGGCTGAGGCAGCAAGTTTTGAGGCCAGCCTCAGCAACTTAGCAAGACTCTGTTTCAAAATAAAATAAAAAAGGGCTGGGGGGGCTGGGGTTGTGGCTCAGTGGTAGAGTGTGTGCCTGGCATGTGTGAGGCACTGGGTTCGATTCTCAGCATGTAAATAAATAAAACAAAGGTCCATCAACAACTAAAAAAATATTTTAAAAAAATTTTAAAAAGGGCAAGGGATGTTGTGGGTTCAACCCCCATTACCAAAAAAAAAAAAAAAAAGTAACATGCTGAGAAAGGCCTGTAAGAAAGATAGAAATAATTTAGATTTTTTAATGTTTATTTTTTAGTTGTAGGTGACAGAATATCTTTATTTTATTTTTATGTGGTGCTGAGGATCGAACCCAGTGCCTTATGCGTGCTAGGCAGGCACGCTACCACTGCGCCATAATCCCAGCCCTAATTTAGATTTTTGACGTGTTATTGAGTCACTGAATTAGCCTACCCTGAAATCTCTCTACCTCTGGACTTCTTTTAGACAACATCTTATTATTTAAGATATTCTTAGCCAGCATTTTCTCCTATTTGGATCCCCAAACATCACAACTGATACATTATCGCTCAACTTTCAACCTTTATAAATGATCTTACTAGAAGATTGTACAATAATAATTATTTTTAAAAGTATAACTCCTTGATTAGATGGTAGTTTCTGGAAGGTAGGTCTTACCCATTTTGTATCCTTGGCACCTAGCATGGAGCCTATTATATAAGATGTTACACAAGCTGTTTGTTAAATAAACATTATATCTGAGGAATACTCATTGTTAGGTGATCCTAACTTACTGACTGAACCTTTCCACATTTAAGACCAGATCTGTCAAAAAAGGAAGAAAAAAGTTAGTCAAACTTTTTTCACTTAAGCGCTGAAGCCAGAAGCCATCTTACTTCTACACCACCTTATAAAGTAGTCAGTTTCTCCAGACGAGCTATGCTCAGGAATATTTGACTTCTGTGCTTTTCTCAGAAAATACATTTCTAAAAATATTATTCATAAATGTAAGTTTTGTAAAATATTTTACTTGTATTTCAGTTAATACCTTGAGGAATCTCATGTATTTCTTTCCCTGAGGGAAAAAGCAAAAACAAAACAACAAACAAACAAAAAAGAGAGGGAGGGTAGGGAGACAGACACACACAGAAAGAGAGAGAGAGAGAGAGAGAGAGAGAGAGAGAGAGAGATAGAGCAAGAGAGAACTCCAAATAATTATTCATTATCAGGATTCCTGAAGTTTTCATAGTTTATGCAGGCAACTCATTTTTTATTCAGAAACTCAAGTAATTCCAGTTACTGCCCTCTTTTGGGCTTATATTTATTTTTATGGAGGTGAGAAAATGACAAGTAGATGATCTATCATGAAACTGACTTTTAAAAAACTTGCAGGTTATGTCACAAGACATGTGTGCATTCAGCTCAATCCTCTAAGCTTTTCTCACTACCACATGAGCCAATTTTCAGGTTAGTGATGCATTTTTTTTTTTTTTTAATGGAAAGACTGTTTAGAGTAGTGGTTGTTCCCAGGATGATTTTTTTTTTTTTTTTTTGGTACCGGGGAGTGAACTCAGGAGCACTCGACCACTGAGCCACATCCCCAGCCCTATTTTGTATTTTATTTAGAGACAGGGTCTCCCTGAGTTGCTTAGTACCTCACTTTTGCTGAGGCTAGCTTTGAATTTGCAATCCTCCTGCCTCAGCCTCTGGAGACACTGGGATTACAGGCATGTGCCACTGCGCCGGCCCCAAGATGATTCTTAAAAGTCTATCTGAGCACAGTGGGTCTACAGGACCGGGGAGGAACTATGATGTGGTGACTGACCCTTAGCCCTAGGCTCTGTGCATCCCCATGTCTCCATATGGGTGTTAGCAGCTGGCTTGGTGGCCTGTGGAAACCCTACCTCTTGGGATTTGTTTAACAATTTTAAAAAATTGTTTTTAAGGTTTATTTTTCTTTTTTAATATAGTAATTGTATCTGTTTATGAACTATGATGCTTTGATTCATGTATAAGTCATGTAAATGATCAAATTAGGGCATTTATCATATCCAACACCTCAAACATTTATCATATCATTTGTTTGTGGTAAGACCATCCTCAATCTTCTAGTTATTTTGAAATATACAAAATAATATTTTAATAATACTCACATTATGGTGCAATAGAATACCAGAACTTGATTATGCTGCAATAAACATAGGATTTTATTTTTTTGCTATTGAAAGAATGTGGGAGTATTTTGTCACTTGTATTTTTAAAATTCATATTATCTTTATCCACTTTTTGGAATTTAAATTCCTTCTCCACAATATCTTGGGTCCTTCCCTTATTTACCATCTCACCCAGTGTAGGATAAGCAGGCTTTGGAAGAAGCACAAACCAAGTAGAGTAGAGAGAGGTGAGTCCTGTGGTCACCCCTCACTCAGCTGGAGCCTCCAAGTCTGTGCTCCCTGCTCCTCCTGGCCAGTTCTTCTTTCTCCACATGTCCTCAGCTCACCTCCCTTCTTTAGGTCCATTCTTTGTTCTGTCTTCTTCAGATCACACTTAAATTCCAGTGGCACACCTGCTGCTTTGTCCCTGTTTCTCCGAAAGGCAGAGGTAAAAATTGTCCTTTCTTTTTTTAAAAGATTTAAAAAATTTGTTCTAATTGGTTATACATGACAGCAGAATGCATTTTGATATATCAGACATAAATGGAGTATAACTTCTCATTCTTCTGGTTGTACATGATGTAGAATCATACCAGTTGTATAATATATGTACATAGAGTAATAATGTCAGATTCATTATTATCCATCCTCCCTCCTCCCGCATCCCCTCCCTCCCTTCACTCCCTTCTGCCTAATGCAAAGTACTTCTAGTTTTCCCTAGCTATCTCCCCTTATTGTGAATTAGTGTCTGCATATCTGAGAAGACATTCCACCTTTGTTTTTTGTGGTTTTTTTTTTTTTGTGATTGGCTTATTTCACTTAGCATGATATTCTTCAGCTCCATCCATTTACTGGCAAATGCCATAATTTCATTCTCCTTTAAGGCTGAGTAATATTCCATTGTGAATATATACCACATTTTCTTTACCATTCATCTGGTGAAGGACATCTAGGTTGGTTCCATAGTTTGGCTATTGTGTATTGAGTTGCTATAAACATTGATGTGGCTGCATCACTATAGTATGCTGATTTTAAGTCCTTTGGACTTAAAATGGAGTGGGATAGCTGGGTCTAATGGTGGTCCCATTCCAAGTTTTCTGAGGAATCTCCATAATGGTTGCTCCAAGAATAGCTCTCTGCAACAAGTGCATAGGTCCCAGTGCTCAGCCCTCAGGACCACCTGGGAGAGAAGTGCCTGATGTCTTGATAGGAGCTATTTGGTTTAAGGCTGTATATTGTTTGCATTGGGTACTGTTAATATTGATCTTTTCCTTAAACAAGAGATACTGGAAATTTCAGGGACACTATAAGTCTACAGGGTAGAAATTATACTACTGCAAATCCATATTGCGAGATGTAAAGACACACAAACAGAAATGAAAAAACAAGGGAACAAAGTGTCCCAAATAAACGAAGATGCTCTAATAATAGAATCTGTTGACAACACAGTAGAAGAAATGTCAGAGAAAGAGTTCAGAATGTACATAGTTAAACTGATCCGCAACAGAGGATGATGTAAGATTGTCCTTTCTTGAAGGCCATGTCAATTGCGAAAGCCCAGCAGGGTGGTAAGAAGGGAGATAAAAACTTAATCTGTACTGTGAAATGGAAGCACCCAAGACCAAGCCTTGGGATGCTCCCTTTCCTCCCTCTTTTGCTTTTTAAGCAGCTTCCTCTTTGGAATTTCCTTAGCCAATTTCCTTAGCTTCTATCAGGAAATTTGACATCCTCCATGGAGGGGAAATATCATGCCTGTCTCCTCAGAACTCTCGTGTCTCACACAATTGACGGCCTCAGGCTTTGGATGGATTCAAATAGCATGTGTTCTTTGACTGGTCGTGGTCAGTTGCACAGGTTTGAGGTGTAAGTTCCTGTCCCCTGAATTAAAGGTGCTCTAGTTAAATTCATTTTAGTTTTCCCAGGAGTAAGAGCTTCTTCATTAATTTTCCAAAGAATCCGGCCCAAATTGCCAAGCCTAACATTGATTTTTTTGATGTCCGTACAGTTTAGACTTTATATGAAGAAAGTATATTTTTCTTGTTAGCATGACTTGACCTTTTTCATTTCTAAACCATAACCCCTGGCATTATTGTGCTAAGAAACATTTGACATTTTCATGGCTTATTTAACAAGGGTCATCATACTGTAAATGGCTTTCTTTTTCCTTTCCAATGGTACCAGTTCTGATTATGTTATTTATTATTTCAAATCTCCTCCTATCTCCAATAGAAGGTTCATATGGGTTCTAGTTGATCATATCTGTTGGCATTGACTTTGTTTTTGACCCTGTTATGTAAATGTGAATGAAAAGTTAGATTGGCATAAAAATAGAGTATTTATCCTCGATATGCCCCTATCTCCACTGGTGAGAAAATCTTTGGAATATGTGCAATTTCAAGGGTAGGGAGTTTGAGGTGGGAAGTGTTGGGAATGAATTAGGATTTGAAATGCAGAGGAGCTCAGAGCTCTTGGAGCCTCTATTCCCCTCCGCTCCTCCCGCTCTTCCCGCTCCTCCCGTCCAAAGCCTCTCTGCTGCAGGATGATAATTGATATTGATGATGGAGGCACTGTGTTTTGTTCTTCTTTTTCCCATACCTTTTCCCCTTTCAATTTAATCGACCTGACTAAACCCTGTTGATTGCACTTCCTAAAATTACCACTTCCTCTCTTAATGTCCTTAGTGATTAAAAACAATTAATTATGTTTCCCTGGAAGAGCAGAACAGGAGAGAAGGACTTGAGAGAAGGTATACTTGTCAGATACAGCAGCAGGGCAGCCGGAGAGTGTGGGAGGGGAGGATAAAAAGCCAATGTGTGTGATTTTTAAGGGCAAGATGGTTGTCATGGGCAATGGAACACAACCCTGACCTTGGGGCCCCTGAGTAGTATATAGAATGTCTTCCAGAACTGTCCACTTGCAGGATGGGGGTTGAGACATTTGCCCACCAGTTTCTGTCACCTATTGGTTGAAGGTTTGCTCCACAGATGTTAACCCCAGGCTCACCTGGGTTTGAGGCTGAACACACTCCTATGGCATGGGAGAAGAAACTGAAGAAGAAAGAGGAATAACATTCAGCCTCTTGAATTGGGATGCTGCCATGGAAACTGTCCATCACAGTGGGAATCGTCCACTACAGCTGTGCCTTAGATCAGAAATGGGCCAGAGGAACACAGCGTGGTGCATCAAAGGTGTTTGCTGCATAACCAGGGAAGGAAAAACAATGATTGCTATGGTTTATCCTCAACACTGGCCCAAAATATATGTTCTCTAACTATGAGGTGAGGAAGAAAATGTATGGTCTGTTCTTATTTTGCTCTCACTCTCCCTGCTTTTCTGAAAGTTCCTAATCAATTCCTTACTGTCCAACCATAGTTCATACCCATTTCTTACACTGAAATTAAAAAGTGATTAAGGGAAAAAATGATAATATAAGAATGTCACTGTATATTTTCCTTTCTATGAGTCTACATACTATTCAGAAAGGTTACATAAAACCAAGTAAGAACTTTTTGAAAAGGAACTAATGTAAAAACCTGTTTAAATACAGTTTCTGTGTAATGAGAAAGATTAAAGTTTGGCTATCCTGAGAAGATGAGGATAAGGTAAGGAAACTACAGGGGAGAAGTGAATCCTGAAACTCCTCTGCATCTTAGGTCTCGAGGTCTAATCCATTTCGTGAGGCTGAAGGAAACTTACCACATGGATGTTCTGGGAAGGATAAGGTGCCAAACTGAACAGCTGTGGTTGGTTGACAAGAAGAAATAAAGAACTTTTAGTCTAATAACAAAGAATGGGTCAGAGAATTAAAGATATCTTTTTCTCTTTTAAGATTCACAAAATTCTTGATAGTTCCCTATGTGATTCTTCACACCATATTGACTTTTAGGTTCTTGGTGATCCAGAGGTAGGGGTTCCCCTAACCCGTAGAGAAGGAAGTGTCTAGAAGATGGTGCTGCACACTCCATAGTCCTCACAGAGGCCACATGCCACTGAAAGTGTAGTGGCTGTTTACATTCTGGTTATTTTGAAGTGTTTTTTTGTTAATTGTGAAAAAGGGTACAAATTTCTATAAAGCAGTCCTCTGAAAAAAATTAACAAATATAAATTTTCCTTAGTGAGGGGATGGTAAATATCACCATTTAGTTCATGGGTTCATTTCTGTCCACACCCACTGTGTTCCTATTTTCTGTTTTGTTGTTCCCATGCCACTTCAGGACATAAGCCCTGCCTGAGCCGTCCCTCACACATATGTTTCTTACAAGTCTTGTACAGAGATCTTTCTAAGAAAAATATTGGATTATAGTACCTCTGTGGTAGTTAATTTTATGTGTTAACTTGGTTGGCTCTTGAGCTACCCAGATATCTAGTTAAACATTATTTCTGTGTTTGTGAACGTGTTTCTGAATGAGATGGCCATTTGAATCAGTAGACTGAGTGAAGCAGATGGCCCTCCCCAATGTGGTGGGCCTCAGTCAATTCCTTGAGAGAGAATTCAGGTTCTTGAACTGAATATTGATCCCTTGCCCTTGGCTCTCTTGGTTTGGTGGCCTTTAGACTCAGACTGGAATCTACACCATTGGGTCTCATGCTCTCAGGCCTTTGAACTGTACCACAATGTTCTCTGGAGAACCCTGACAAATAAAACATCCTTGCTTAAAATCCTTCAAGCTCTCAGGGTTGCTTTTAAGATGAATTCAAACTTCTGAGCATGAAACAAAATTCTTAAGAGCCTGAGGACAAGAAACATGTCTATCTTCTCACCATATGTCTTCAAACCCAGCACACTGACTATTAAATGGTAGGATTTAGGGAATTTTTATTTTTAGCCTTTGACACATCGCCAAGGTGACTTTAATTCTCTAGGATGGCTCCCTTACAGAAAATGACTTATGTATCCAGGCCATTTACATTTGGAAAATACGGTCTTTGTGGCAGGGGAGAAGAGAGCTAGAGGTTTGCCTAGGATCTTTTCACTGTCTCAGCCAAGAAGACCACACATAGAGCCCACGGACCAGAACTAGATGTGTGATTCTAATGTGACTACAAGAGAATCTGGAAAATGCTATCTTCTCACAAGCCCTGGAAAGGAAAATGGAACTGGGAGACTGTTTAGCATTATGTCTGGCATGGGGTTAATCAAGACCAAACAGCCCAGATTTTGGTAAGTACATTAACTGAGTGTTGACAGCCCTGTCTAAGCCATAGAGGTTGGGTCTCTACCTGAGTGTGATGATTTTCCCCTAAGATCCTGGCTGTTGCTGCTCTCAATCATGCTTGGGGAAGGGAGGTGTGTCTTGAATTTTGGGGAGGAAACTACCATTTTTACTCTCTGGAGCAGAGAATTAGGAACTTTATGACTGTGGGATAGATAGTCTAGAGATTCACATCAAAGGTGGTGGAAAGAAGAGGATGAGGTGGGAGTCACCTGAGAGTAGGGCAGGAACTCTGAAGTCGTCATTAAGGTTTATGAGCTTCAGGAGCTGTTTGTTAGCACCAAGTTCAACACATACAAAACTTTCACTGTATCTTTTGCCACTTAAACTACTGACTGGTCTTGACTGTGCATTTAAGGTGATCAGGGAGAGAACATAGACCATGCTTGAGTCAAACCTGCACAGAATGAGCAGCCTGGTGGAATAAGTTCTGAGATGGAATGATGGGGCATGAAGGTTCTGGAATTCCAGGGTTTGGAGGGCAGAATGGTAAAAGAAGCAGGTAAACACTAGGACTGATTTGTAAAACAAGAGTGATCTAAAGAGTCCCAGAAAGTGGGCTAGGGAACCCTACAGGAAGTGTTGACTTCCTTTCATTTTGGCATTTGGGAAACCAAAAGTCACTATCGTTAACATATGAAACAAAATATGACCTTATTTTGTTACTTGCTGAAGCAGGACATTTAAGTCGCAAATATTATGAATGTTAGAAGAGTACTTCAGAGCCTGTGCTGACTTGCATTAGCCCTGCCTTTTCTCCTCTGATAATAGAAATCACTCTTAGCAAAAGAGATAGAAAAGCACTTTGCAAGAAAAGTTAAATAATGTTATTCATCATTGTTAATGATAAATAGTAACCACAACAATAACAACGACAGCCAACTTACCATGACAATCAAAAACACTGCAAACTTATTTGTTCTTGATGTTTTCGGGACGCCCACTTCTCTTATTTTAATCTCTGCTTTGCTTTTAAAATTATCCAACTCATTTTAGTGTCAACTTTAGTTGCTGCATTCATCAACTTGGAAAGCCTGTAGCCTTGGACAAAAGTGTCATTCGATATGTTTGATATATTCAGCTCTGCTTCAGTAATCTATTTGCAAAATTGTCCAATTTGAAAGTGACACATTTGATTCACTTGACTTTCCTTTTTCTAGCACAGTAAAATTTGAAGGAATTCAAGAGGTGCTGGGCACTAGTCACCAAGGAGAAAGGACAATAAAGGGATGTGTAAAGTACTCTAGAGAAAATGGTGGTTGAATGAAATGAAGGGCCCTGTGAAGCTGAACTTGCCCAAATAAAAGACAATGACATCTGGAGAGAATGGAATCTTTTTAAGTTTTCGATGTCCACTAGTTGATTTAGATCACTCAGTGCTTTGACATAATTTGTTTCAATTATTTAAGTAGGAACCAGTCATTGTAGAGCCTTTAAAAAGTGTAGCTAACATAAAAATATAGAAAAAAAAAACAAAAACAGAAAAATCAATTGCCCACAGTTCTGCCACAAGAGAGAACTACTTTTTCATATTTTGATACAATTCCTTCCATTCATTTTTTGGATTGTATATGTTATTATTGTTCTTATGTTTCATAAAAAAATAAATAATTTGGATTTATAATGGAAATCTTTATGTTAAGAAGCCTGACTATAGGTTGAACTCCCTCGTGTCCCCATGTAAACTTGTGACTTTTTCTGGAAATCCATTGACTCTCTCTAATGTAAGACATTGCCAAACAGAAAAAGACCCAGACCCGGCCTTAAGGAGCTTATGATATAAAGAAGCAGTCATCACCGGTAAATGATCAATTTATTTTATTTTATTTATTTTTTTAATATTTTTTTTTAGTTGTACATGGACACTATATCTTTATTTTTATTTATTTTATGTGGTGGTGAGGATTGAACCCAGTGCCTCACGCATGCGAGGCAAGCAGTCTACCACTGAGCCACAATCCCAGCCCAAATGATCAATTTAAATCAAGGCATATTTAAATTCTAAAGTGCCAGCACTGCATCAGAGAACAGAGCTGTGGATGCAGAGGAGTAGGATACCTGGATCCTGCCTTGAAAGACCTTACAGTCTCATAGAAAACAAGGAGGGTAATTTAAACTGTGCAATACATAAAGATCTAAACCATCATTCCAAACATTAGGACCTCAAGAATTCAGAAGAGGGAGCAATCAACATGAGCAGAGGCCATCAGGAGCATTCCACTGGAAGGGGATTTTCGAGCTGGATCTTTTTGGGTGGAAGAGATTTGGAAGGCAAACAGGAAGTGAGGTGACACAGTACCTCAGCTAAAGGCACCGGCCCAGGAGCACAAAAGGGGCTGTGGACCAGGAAGAGGCAGGGAGAACAGGGGCAGGGTCAGTGGGAGATTAGGTGGGAAAAGTCAGTTCAGCCAGGGGAATCTGAGGCCCCCACTTCTTCTGTACTGTCTGTCCACTCTGATCATACAAAGGTATAGCATTCTTTTCTGAACCTGGATGCCAACAGTTTTAATGAATAGACCTTTGTTTGTAACACACTCTTATTTCTTAAAAAGGAACGAGAGTTATTTTCTTTCAGAATATTTCATGGATTTATTAAGATCAACAAGTATCATTGTAATTTAATTCCACAATTTAATTTTGAAACTGCAGCATTTTTCTCTTCCTCTTTTGTTGCCTCTGAAATTATTGTTTTTATTTATATAGTTTTAAAAATTATTATTTGAAGTTGACAAATTGTATTTGTGGTGTACAACGTGTAGTGAGATATACACACACTATGGTATAGCTAAATCAAGCTAATTAACATGTGCATTACCTCATATACTTATTTTTTGTGGTGAGAACACTTAAAACTGTCAGTAATTTCAGTATACAATACGTTGTTATCAACTGTAGTCACTATGTTGTACCATAGATCTCTTGAACTCATCCCTCCTAACTGAAATTCTACTCTCTTTGACCAATATCTTCCTAGTCCCAAGTTCTCTACCATTCTACTCTCTTTCTATGAGTTTGACTTTTTAAAATTCCTCATGTGAGATCATTTTTCTTAGATATCTCTTTTCTTATATGAGTTAATTCTAGTAGATGGAGAACCTTATAATACTCAATATCAGAAAATTTTTCAGAAGGTCTGCAAGTGTCAATGTAAGCCTGTGACTAGGACATATTACCAGAAGTCTTGCAGAATAGTAATCAAGACCACAGATGTCTGCTTCTGCTACTGTCCCGCTATGTAACCTTGTGTAAGTTACTTAGTGTCTTTGAGTCTCACTTTCCTCACCTGCACCACAGGGAAAATGATTCCTACTGCATGAGGGTACTATGAGAATTAAGTGAGATAAGATGTAATAATTTTGGGCATAAGAAATATACTTAACCAATCATAGCAACTACTATTATCATAGAGAATAAATGAAGTAATTTCCTGACCGCTTGCTACTGGATTACTTAAGAATTAGAACTGGCTAGAAAATGTGGCAGTTTGAATGTACAGTAGATTCCACTAGAGCAGCATCTTAAAAGGGCAGTTGGGCCAATGTCAGCACAAGAATGTACCAGGCTCTTAATAAGTAAGCATTAAGCACTTGAACATAAACACCCTGAATTCATGTATTATTAGACGGTCAAGGCTCAGTCTTCCTCAAACCTTTTTAATCTTTTAGCATCAGAGGGTTTTATTTCTGCTTCACTCTTCCAATAAGATCACATTTTGAGGTTATATTCTAATGGGAACGCATAGCATTTATTTATGGTGCAGGTTAAGAGAAGACAAAAGATTAATCTATATTAGAGGAGCTTTCTGGACATTTAAAAGCTCAATTGGTGTTAGTGCTTAGATGAAGGAGCCCTCTACCCAAGCAGAGGTAGCTGCATTTTGGAAATTTTCTTGTCTCTATGATTTTGTATACACTCTTCTCTTAGCCTGGACACAACAGATATCAGTGTCTTCCTGCTCAAAAATTTGGTTAATTCTAGTTTATCCTTCAGGTGGGATTCTCCAGGCCCCTAAGCCTTGGTTTAGGGCCCTCTCCTATGTGTCTTCACTGTATTTTATTCTTTATTTTATTTTAATTTTACTTGGGACTGGGGGTTGGATCCTGGGGTTCTTTACCATGCAGCTACATCCCTAACCTTTTTAATTTTTTAATTTTTAATTTTGAGACAGGATCTTGCTAAGTTGCTTAGAGCCTCTCTAAATTGCTCAAGCTGGCCTTGAACTAGTGATCCTCCTTCTTCAGCCTCAGGAGTGGCTGGGATTACAGGAGTGTGCCACTCTGCTTGGTGTTTATTCTTTAGTTAATGTTCCCTTTTAACATTTATGGATGATAAACAGGGGGAATATTGTCAAACATGTAGCTATTTATACATTTATACTATAAGCATTTAACATTAAAGTACTTTTAGTTAGAAGAAGTCTCTCTGTAAAGCCCCAGGAGCTTCTCCGTTTTGAGAAATATGTGACTCCTGCAGCTCAAAAATAGGTAGAATCTCAGTGTTCCAGGAGGTTTCATCCAGCCATAATCCCATTCCTTTAAAAGTCAGACAGCAGTATAGGTTCCAGATGGTTGGTATAATTTGAGTAAATCATGCATGCCATATAACAAAACCTAAAAGTTGTACTTGAAAATGTGTTTTAAAGTCTTTATCTAGAAATCCTTTGGTCAGACCCAGGCTGATGATTGGGATCTCTCTTACTCTACTACTGATTAAATGGTGCTCACTCACCACCAGCTGTGATGAGAATAGGAGCAGTTGTCCATGGCCCCTGAAATCCATGGCAGTGAGGGCCATGTGTTGCCTTCTCATGTCCTCTGAGCCAGTAATGCCCATCATATGGTGCTGAGAAATTTTGTTGAACAAAAGGATGGAGGACTCCTTGGTCACAGCCTGGATGGTGCTTCAGACCTGAGCTCAAATGATTAGAACTGCAGCCAGCTGTTGCTTCTTTGAGGTCAGGGAGGGCTCAGTCTTTGGGATGCTGTTACTGCTCAATCACTCTTCCATGGAGGGGAGGAGATCTGTTCATCCTGCCCAGAAGAATAAGCCAGAAATCTCCTTCTGAGAAAGATGAGACAGAGCAAAACTTCTGTCCACATTGGAACTACACTTTGAGTTTAAGATCTTCTGAAATTGTATATAAAAAGTCTTTTTTGATTTTTCCTAGTGGCTTGAATTCCTGTCTTACCCCTCCTAGCCTCTTTTATCAACCTCCCTACCCCAAATTTAGAGTTGGGATTCTGGTTTTAAACATAGAAGCTCCATGCTTTAGCCACCTGCCTGCCCTTTTAAGATTGAGTTTCCTCACACCTAAACATAATGGTTTTCAACCTCTTAGGATGATGATTTTATTCTTAGCTCAGAAAGTTCTTTACACATTCATTTGCTCACCTAGCACACCATTATGGAGGACCTATTGTGTATTACTAGGTGTTGCTCTAGTGGTGAATAGGACAAACAGGGTTTCTGTTCTCATGGAGCAAATACTCCAGGGAAAGGAGTCAAAAAATGAAGAAATAGAAAAACGGGAGCCCATTAGAGTGGTGGTGAGTGGTATGCAGAGAATTCAAACAGAAAAGAGGCAATAGAAAATGAAAGGGGCTAGTTTAGACTAGATCATAATAGAGTGCCTCTTGAAGGGGTGACATTTAGGGTCTGAAGGTAGGAAAGGGAAAATAGCCAGAGCCAAAGCCCAGAGACAGGGATAGCTTGGTATGTTTGAGGAATGCCAGAGTGGCTGTTGGGATCCAGAGGTGGCCAGCCTTTGAAATCCTTATAATGAGTGTGGAATGGGTTTCAGATATGGTGGGTATCATGTTAAGGAAGTGATATAGTGATGTTATCTAAAATTCATTGTAAAAGATCACTACAGCTGATATAGCTCAGTTGGCAGAGTGCTTGCCTACACTCTTCAATCTCCAGCACCAAAAAGAAAAAAAAAAAGTCATCCCAGGTATTGTGTGAAAAATGAATTGTAAAGAGCTAAGCATGAAAGCACAATGTGCAAGTAAATTAGTAGGCAATTCTAGTAGTCCAAACTGTAGACAATGATGGCTTATACCAAGATAGAGAGGTGGAGAGAAGTGATCGAATATAGGCACGAATGCATAGCCCTCAATGCCTGGTAGGCACTCAATACACTCTAGCTATCATCGATGTCATCATCATCATCATCACTGGTGGCATGGTAAAATGAGACTGGACCAAGTCGAGCATTACAGTGGTCTTTTTTTTTTTTTTTAATATTTTTTTAGCTATTGATGGATCTTTATTTTATTCATTTATTATTTATACGTGGTGCTGAGGATCGAACCCAGTGCCTCACGCATGCTAGGCAAGCGCTCTACCACTGTGCTACAGCCCCAGTCCCATTACAGTGGTCTTAAGAACATTACTGAGTTTAGAACAAATTTGGCTGAATGAGCCAAATATTTCTATGTGGACAGTTAATTACTGTTACTTTTGGGTACTGTCTTGGATGCAGTGTTCTCAATGCTTTTCTCTTTGCATTTTGGAAAGAAATCAATCATTTACTCTTTTCAGGACACATCGTGTAGTCATTTTGTAGTGAAAGAATTCTGATTATCTTCAAATGACAGATGTGAAACCGTGAATTCTAAGTTGTGTGGAAGACGCAATATATTGCCTTGCTCTGGAATTTATTATGAGCAAGGAGTTGGAAAAAATTAGAGTTAATATCCAGGAAGAAAGCAAAACTAAAAAATGACATAGAGAGATTAATATATTTATGTATACATGTCATGCAGTTTGATGCCAGAAAAGGCAAATGAAGAAGTAATGTTCTGAAAACAACTTACTATTACCAAGACCACTAAACTCTGAGTCAAAGAAATATGAAGACTAGTGACAATTATGCATGTGAGTTACTATTTAAAGTTACAGTGGTGGGGGGGGGAGGGAGCACTATTCTTTTACTTCACATTTTCAAAATTTTTGGTACTAGGGATCAAACCAAGGAATGTAACCACTGAGCCTCATCCCTAACGCTTTTTTTGTATTTTATTTGGAGACAAAGTCTTGTTGAGTTGCTTAGGGCCTTGCTAAGTTGCTGAGGTTGGCTTTGAACTTGCGACCCAAATGCCTCAGCTTCCCAAGTCTCTGGGATTATAGGCATGCACCACAGTGCCCAGCCCTTTCTTCACTGTTTTCAGAAGTGAGTTTTCGGCTCTACACTTCAACAAATACACAAATCCTTGCAGCCTACTCTTTTCAAGCAAGCTCATATTTACAAGCAAATTATTCTGAGACATAGAAGTCTTAAATGAAAGACAGACATCACTGCAATCCTTTAAGGTCATGCTGATCTCTTCAGATGTTAGCATTCACTGAGGTAAGACTGGCTTTTCAGCTAACTGACCCCTTCACTTTAGAGTAATCCCTGTAATGAGTAAAAATATATAACAACACATTCTAAGAAAACACTGGGTTCTAAGTGGTAATATTCTACTAGGCCAGAGAGAGTTTGTTTTCAAAATGTGGACACCAATAGTCTCCAAGCAGTATGGCTTCCAGATACACTGAAGTACTTATTCAGGTTTACTGAGTACCCACAATGGGATAATAGTTTTGGCAATGAATTTTTGCTATCTTCAAAATTCTTCTTTTCTCCCTCCATTTTTCTTTTCCTTCTCCTTCTCCTTCTCCTCCTCTTCCTTCTCCTTCTTTTTCTTTTTAAAATTCAGATTAAAAAAACAAGTGTCTGTCTATAAATAGTATAATAGCTAGCTGGATCATCAGAATATGTCTTTTAAAATAAAAAAAAAAACATGCTAGTGCTGTGGCACATACCCGTAATGCCAGCAACTTGGGAGACTGAGGCCGGAGGATCGTAAATTCAAGGCCAGCCTCAGCAACTTAGTGAGATTCTCAGCAGGAGAAGGAAAAATAAAAAATAAAAGGGGTTGGGGAAATAGTTCAGTGGTAAAGCACCCCTGAGTTCAGTTCCTAATACCCCCCAAATTAAATCAATAAAACAAAATCATGTAAAATATAAACGAAACCTAGCATTTTCCAAAGCATCCTCTGTGGATCACTAGTTCTCCAGAGCACTACTTGAAAGAAAATTCAGACATGCTGATTGCTGTTTGCCCCTGTCAGATCCTCTTGAGCCCCACATTAAGCCCTTCTGCCACCATGTCCCGTGGCCAGTCACAATAAAAATAAATAAATAAACAAACAAATAAATAAGTAAATTAGCAGAAGAAGCTATAGTACCTGTAACTGCAAGCTGGTTCCAGGATGTAATTGATATTTGTTATTTTGTTCCTCCTCTGCCACTGTTCTAGAAATCCCCTACCCTTGGCCAGTGTTTTGCTGCTTGATAAAATAACCCAGACTTTTATCCTATGGGTCTGATTCCCTGGTTACCTTGCCCTCGTTACGCTATGATAACTACAAATTCTCATTTTCCATTATCATCAGGAATGGAAGCAGCAAGAGATACTTCAGTCAATCTTTATGATCCAGGCTCAGTGCTCCCTGCCTCTCAGTAGGTAGCAGCACCCTGACTGCTCATGATAATCAGGAAAGGTTTCTCCTACCAGCACAGGAAGTCCTTTTGGAGGGTTAGTGCTGGTCCACACATTCTCTTGTGGGAAAGCAGCCCCTTGGGAGCCAGGGGCTCTCACCCAACAGAACCTAGGTTGTAGGAATGGAAAGCACAAATACTAAGTGAGTTGCTGGAGTGACGGTGAGAAGGACCCCTTTTATCCAAACCCATTTTATTTGCATCTCTTCCTCAGGGGATGCATGTATTTTAGCAATTGTGGATGAGCACCATACAGCAGCTATTGGTTCAGCAGTCTGAGGGAGCTCTCCAAACTGCAGGTGTTTGTCTCTGATTTGGTGTCTTCATGTATCCTTAATGCCATCCCTTCATTCTTTCAGATGTGCTGCGTGTGGTTGAGGTGGTCTGTGGTCAGAAACAGGGATCTCCTGGTCATGCATCCCCCAGTGACACACATTCCATTGTCCTTCCATCCAAGGCAATGCTGTAGAGATAAATCAGGAATTTTCAAAGTCCTCACATAGTGGGTAGGGAAGACAAACACATATAGAGCAGGTTTATTTCTTCTAAGGACAAATCCTTACTTCCTCCTGAGTAGAATATCTCCAGGTATTCAGACTGGCACTCACCTCTGTACTTCCACTTGAGATGTGGGATTGATTTTAATTTACTATTTCAGTTTGGAAGGTAATTTCAGGGGCTTCCTTTTGTCCTTTTTCTACCACAATAACTTTAGTTCTACAGGTCATAGAACCAATATGAGGTTCTGCCATCTGCTAAGTATATCTATACTAATTATACACTCAGGATAGAGGGAAGTCACTCTAAGATAGGTCTACTGATTCATGGTACCTACTATAAAACTGACTTAGGTCAGAATTCCATTTACTACCTGAGATCCTCAGCTTTGTGTCACTATAATGAAATACCTGAGATAACTAACTTATAAAGAACAAAGGTTTATTTTGGCTTGTGGTTTTGGAAGTTTCAGTCCATGATCTGGTGATCCTATTGCTTTGGACCTCTGTGAAGGGTGGCACATCATGGCTGGAGAAACAGGAAGAGACCAGGCTCCCACAATCCCCTTCAAGGGTCTTCACAGTCTCCACATGACCATGGTGACTTAAGGGCTACATAATAGACACCACCTAAGGGTTCCACCACTTCCCAGGAGCCAACCTGGGGATCAAGTCGTTAACACATGGACATCTGGGGGGCATTTATCCAAACCACAGTACCACCTCACCTCCAAGAGTCACCACTTTAATGTCTCCCTGGCTTTAGTGCCGACTCAGACCCTGTCTTTATCAGCTCTGTGTGCTTCATTCCTCAAAGGGCAATGTTTGGGCATTTCACTTTTCCTGGTGTCCATTTATCTGATAAATGCTGGCAGATGCATTCCCTTGTGGGAAGGACCTGAGCAACATTTATTGTATATGCTTGTCATGGTTCTTTAGGGTCTTTCCTCAAGGGAACTTTCCCTGATCTTCAGCTGACAGACTCTGGTTTTTAGAAAGAATTTTTAATTGGTGCCTGAGTAAGGAGCTGTGATTTTACATTATAACAGCTGACTAAGGGTTTTCTTTGTGTGGTCTGAATTTTGTTTTTTCTTCATCATACAAGTCAAGCATCACCTTAGCCAGCAATTTATCTGTTTTTCCTCTAGAAACTTCTGGGCTATTAGCACTTGCCTTGCAACTTGTGGTAGCAATACAAGGGTTGGGATATCCTGATTTCACTCTGGCTGTGTTGTCTGTTACCATGGCTACATCTACTGTGGCCATTCTGTGCTGCCTCCTGACCTCTGCTACTTCAAAGCTTTGCCATCCTCACTGACCCAGAGAGTCTAGCTCCATGGAAGCAGCCTTCACCATCACCATCGCCCCACAGAGTATGGCCAGCACTAAGCTCCTACAGATGCCAGTGTCCTCTCACTAACAGGGCCATCATGGCACTGTTGAGGGATTTAGTCCCTTCTGCCTTCCTGGACATTAAAAAAAAAATTAAAAACAATATTTCACAACTTTGCTGATATAAAGATGCATATAATCTTTGATTCTACAAGTTCATTTTTTGCTTTCTCATTTAAAAAGTAATTAAGTGCTGTGCCTGCTGTGCCTAAGGATAAGTCAGTCCTACTCACTAGTGTTTCTCCTTCTTGACCAAGTGAAGGGCATGTCCTCTGGACCTTCCTGGCAAATAAAACCTGGTTACACTTAATACATCTATTCTAACCTCCCTAAACTTTCTGATGCCCTCCTCACTACTGTGAGAAGGCAGTTTTGTCATCTCTGTTTACCTGGAGGTCTTGTCATACCTAAGCTCCAGGGAGCCAGCTCAGTGGTGCCCTAGGATTGATGGCATATTCAGAGGACTCCCACATCCAAACCCTTCCTCATCCAATCCTGCCCTTTCTCTGCCCTTCCAACAATCTTAAGATCCCCTCTCACACGTGGACCCTGGCCCTAGGTGGCCCTGGGATCCTCTTGCTGAGTAAGCTCTTTCCTCTTAGAGCAGAGACAGATTTCTCTGTTGTGGCTATGTGACCAGTTTTCAGTTCAGAAGCAGTGAGGGGAGGCAGAGACCGATCTTAAGAAGACAAGAACAATTTTGCAAATAATCTATCTCAGACCTGGTCTGAGAGAGATGGTCTTGATGAATTGCTTTCAATTTCTGATTTTTTAGATCTCCAAGGTTATCTGAAATTGTAGTCATGGCTTTTCTTTCCATGTTAAATTCAGAGAGCACTATTCCTTTTTGTTATTACTTGAAAACATACTTCTGTGCATGACTTTACAGCATATTATTTGTAGAGGGCCAGGTCTGGATATTAATTTACTGCTACCACAAGTTGCAAGATGTCAGGGAAAGAGAAGAATCAAGTGTTACAGTTGAGATCACTACTAGCCAATCAAAATCCTTCCCCTAAGAGTAAGTTTGCGAGTGAAAGAGAAAAAGGTGGTTGGGCCTCACATTGCCATTCCTCCCTGTATGATCATTCTGGATATTGTTATTTGGTTGCTTTCTGCTTAATTGATCAACTTGTTTATTGTTTCATAACTATTGAATGCTCATGATGTGGTCAGCTTTAAATTTTTATGGACAAACGTTTGTATTACACAGTCATTGTCTGTGCCTAGCACTCAGGCTCCAAGGATAAGACAAGGGTATTTATGTAATTTTATATTTTTGAGGATGGCTGCCTTAACATAAAGTCATCCTAGGACACTGAACATCTGATGAGCATACAACAAAGAATTTGTTTTGTTGTTGCCTGGTGGAACTAATTAAACACAGGGATGGACAAACAAGTCAAACCAAGATGCTCCTATAATTCATCCAACCAAGAAATCTCAAGAGAATAAGATCTGTCTCAATTGATATCTTAATTGCTATAAGTCACTCTGGCTTTTCTAGTACTAGGTAAATAACAACCTACAAATAATATACACTTTAATTCTGATGACCCAGAATTCATTTATATTCTTTTGGGGAATGAATTTATACTGTCACATCTATAATATACAAGAACTTAATATAAAGCAAGTCCATTCCTTTGGAGGATCAGCCAGTGCAAGGTAAGATGATCTCAGTAATAATCAGACCTGGGCAGGTATAGGTGTGTTCCTTTTCATGTGGGAGGTGAAACTGGCATTGATGTAAAGATATGAGGCCATGTAGGTAGCTCCTTCATTTTTGGGGGACTGGGTGGGTGAAAATCATTCTCTAAATCAGGAAGACCAAGGTTTCAATGTGATCATGTCGAGGTCTTGAGGGGTAGAAGGTGAGGGTACACTTAAGAAGACATGTAGTGAAATTTCTACTAACTGACTTGCCTCAAGCCCATTGTTTCACTTCTCCATTACCTCATCTGTAAAATGAGAACAATAATAGGAATCTTCCTTGTGGAGTGATTGTAAGAAATAAATGAATTCATAAAGCACTTAGAATAACACCTGGCTCATAATAAGGCAGTTAATAGTAATAAGTATTAGCCACCATCATCATGATCACAAGTAACATCATCATCATCATCATCAATATTTATCTCACATGTAATCTCCTGGGCATGAGAATAAACTGAGCTTTCATCAATGCAACTCCATTAACTCATACCCCAACAAACTGAAGGAGTTCAGATGGCCTGAAGTCCATTAAGATATCCAATAACTGACTTTTATAATTTTCCTTTATAGTTTTCTTGATACCATTTCTGGAAAAAGGCATTATGGGTTGAATTGTGTCCCCTGGAAATGTTGAAGTCCAAAACATCTACACCTCAGAATGTGATCTTAATCAGAAATAGACTTGTTGCAGACATAATTGGTAAAAATGACATTATACTGGACTGTGTGTATGAAGGGTATCCTAATCCAATATAACTGTGTATTTATAACTAGGGGGAAATTTGGGCACAGGAATTCACAGAGGGAAGATGATATGAAGATATATAAGAGAAGTCAGCCAAAGGATGATGAGGATTGCAGAGATGAATGTCCAAGCCAAGGAATGCCAAGAATTTCTGGCAAATACCAGAAACTAGAGATGCATGGAAGGATTCTCTTCCTCTGGTTTCAGAGAGAACATGGCCCTTTCTATATCTTGATTTCAGACTTCAGCTTTCAGAACTGTCAGACAATGAATTTCTGTTATTGTGAGACACTCAATTTCTGGTACTTTGTTACGGAAGCCATAAGAAATAATACAGAATGAGATGGAAAAACACCACTGGAAGTATAACACAGCATTCTGACTTAACCCATCAGATTACTGCAAGCCTAGGATGATGTTCAAAGGCTGAGAAGCTGTTGCTTTATATTTCTTCTGTTTTGACAAAATCCTATTAATCTTATTTTCCTCTCTCATTTTACTCTAAGATCTGCTTTTATTTCTGAAATCCATTAGTGTATGTCCTTTAATTTTTTTTAAAAAAAATTTAGAGTATCATAATTATACATAGTATTTTGGTTCATTTTGGCAAAATAATACATGCAAGGAATTTGATTTCAATCCCCCTCCCTCCTCTCCTTTTTGTTCCCTCCTCTCTCTCCCTGTTCATCTTTCTTTTATTGATCTTCCTTTCACTCACTTATTTATTTTTGTTTATTTATATATAAAATACACATATACGGACAAAATTCTTTTTATTACATTTATGTATGTAACAAGCAATTTTTATTCCATTCCATATTTCTACCCACTTCCCTTCCTTCCTCCCTCCTTCTTGTTCTCTTTCCTTTACTTCATGGATCTATCTTACATCCTTTTGATATCTAATCTCCTTTCCTGCCACCTTCTTTCTTTATTTTGCTCTAGCTTCCGCATATGAAAGAAAACATTTAGCTTTTGATTTTCTGCTGGCTTATTTCACGTAGCATGATTTTCTCCATTTCCATCCATTTATAAGCAAATGCCATTATCTCATTTTTCTTTATGGCTGAGTAAAATTCCATTGTGTGTGTATGTGTGTGTGTGTGTGTGTGTGTATATCACAATTTCTTGATCCATTCATCTGTTGATGGGTATCTGGGTTGATTCCATCATAGCCTAATTAAGATCTACTTTTTCCTTTTGCAAAAGTAGTAACCTTATGGACATACACTCTTTCCTTCTACACAATTGAACAAATATTCCCAGATTTTGTGGCATCATTCATCTGTTCACTCCTTTATTCATGTCTTCTTGCATCAAGACAGAGTGACAAAGCAACAGGCAACCTGTTCAGATTGCGCAGAGTCACAGCCACCCCTTTCCTGGCGCTCTTTAGAGGGTCTTTGTGCTGATTCCTCCACCAAGAGTTCTCCCTTTTCTCCCTCACCAAACATCAATACCATTTGATTATTTTCAGAGCACCAGCAGCCTCTCTTTGTCCTGCAGGCATCAACTAGATTCCCTCATATATTTATACCACTTAAATTTTCCTATTTCCCAAAACAGCTATTAGGTACATTTCATTTGCCAGAGCTAGTGTAATCCTTCCACAGCGATGCACTCAGATCCAGGATGGTCAGACCAAAATTTACTTGTTTTCAAATACTTTTTTCCCCCTGATGACCTGGAAAATCCTCCCAGAATTACCAAGTCCTGTTTTCAAGTAATGGACAAATGATCATACAGTCAAATTTAAAATTTCACAAATTTTAAATTTCTTTTATTAACCAAATTTTTGATAATAGAATTTCTTTTATTATCAAATTTCTTTTATTAACCTGTAATAAAAGAAAAGTGCAGAGTTCATGAAAATATCTTGAACTCATAAGTTAATTTTCTTTGGACTCATGTTTACCACCCCTCAATTTCCATAGGATGATAAGGTTTTGTTCAAGCCAGCAGTCCATTTTGGGGGGCGGTTTCCATGACTGTTTCCAAAAACATATTCTTCAGACAATTTGTAGAGAGTATCACATTCTTCTCCAGAGTAGAAATGAGTGATCACTTACCCTCCTGATTCCACTGTGCTTGTTGGTAATGGATATGAAACACATAACTTGAAAAACACTAGGATGCTTTTGCAGAGGTCTCCAACAAGGGCATGAACAAGGGCACATACCTATGTATTAAAAGGATCCTGCTTTGTATGTTTTTGAAAGGAGCTGCTGGAGTTGCATTAGTTCCTTCTGCTCCTTGATTAAATCTTGATTAAAATCAGTACAGTAGTCGTAGAACGGGAAACAGTCTTCTCCTTACTTCCCCTGCTGTAGGTTACATCACTTGATTGCTTGAGACAGCTAAAGGTGCTTTAGTTGTAAAAGGACAGCAAGATTAATGGGCAGTCATTTCCATAGTAACAGCAAAGCACTCTGGGAAACAGAGCCACTTGGGAGCTGGAGTTACACATGCCAGGATTTCGGCTCCCATGGCAACAGCCGAGTGTGGGGTGGGGATGAGCATGCTAGGAAACTTAGCAAAGGTCCATTTAGTGAAGACAATGTATAATCAGAGTTGTCAATCTATTTTAAAATCTGAAGTTAAAATAAATCAAATTTGGGACCACAAGCTGATGCAAAACATTTAAAACGCACTGTACATTCACTGAAAATTTCTGAAGCATAAGCACAAATAGTTTAAGAACTATCCAATTGTGACAACTTGTTAGTTTAAAAAAATCCAATTACCCAAATTTTTGTCCCAGAGTAGTTGCAGAAAATTACACAATTAGAGCAATTTTTCTCAGCTGCTTCACTATAGAAAACGAAAGTAATTATACAAAAATAGTGTAAAATACTTCCACAACTGCAAGTTAGAGTTTTGCTTTCCTTAGAAGAAATTCTGTTTTTCTTTTAGATAATCATCTCAACGAAAAGTTGAAGAGAGCCAGCAGCAAAAAGAGAAAGCAATAGCTAAAAGAAGAATGGAGAACAAAGTAAAAGGTGAGTGAAATAATGACTCATGAGAAGCTGAAAAGAATTCAGAAGGGCCTAAGAATGCGCTATTCCAATTACAATGAGTAAAAGAAATCTGACACAAAATCGTATTCCTCCTGCTTTTATTAACATTGGAGTTAAAGCTTTTGAAGGTCTCCTTTGTCCTGCATAATGTTATAGTGTATTCAGGGAAACCACCATCCACTTAGGAATAGACATTCTCTTCTAGTCAGTCCTTCTGGGTCAGGTGTATATTGCTGGTGAAACAGAATTTGGGAAATTACTTCTTGAGTTTATAGGTTCGTGCCAATCAAGTTTATTAACTCATTAAGTCCCACGTTTTTCAATTCGGAGAACATGATAAATGTTCAAATATTATTTTAAAGTTACCATAACTGGTATATGTATTGCTCAATTTAAGTTTTTTATAGGGTTTCCACAGCTGAGGTGATGGAACAAAATGAGTTAAGGTAAATTTGCATGTTTCTAGTTACAATTCACTAAGAAGTTATTACTGGAAGAATTGACTGAGATTTTACTGAGTATGCACTATGAATTTGGAAAAAAAAAAATTAGTGCTTCAACCCTGTCCTTCCCTGGTTGTCTATTCTCTACTGACATTTAATGCCTAGGGGGATCTGGTTGCTGAGATGCCATTTAGGCATGTGAAGGATCTGGCAGTAGTGTCTCAGAGAAGAACAAAGCTTGTTTGTTAAATACCATCACAGCATCTATATCCCTAGGTCTTAAGAAGAAAGATTACTGTAAGGATCATCTGTGGGACTGCGCATGGGCACCAGCACCTGTAATCTATGAATTGTTCCTCTCTCTTGCCATCTGTGCAGTTAATGATACTTTGCTGTGATCTTAATTCCCTGTCCGTAGTTGGTTGATCTATGAATTGGTGCCTAAGTTGGGTTGGCTAGTTAGTCACTATGCAGGATTTGGAAATTTGGGACTCAGTGAGCTTCAGTTCATCACCTGACTAAAGGTCTAAATTATAAAAGTTTGAAGTTATTAGTGATTTTTTTTCATATGGATAAAGCTTCAAGAGAAAACAAAGAGATACCAGAGAAAGGCAGAGACAGGAGATAGGATGATTAGATGATGTTCAACCCCTACTCTAGTTGTTCCTGAAGCCCAGCAGAGTCTGCATTCCCTGTGGCTTGATTGTGTCCTCCCAATAGATTCTTCCCTGTGGTTTTTGTTTGCTCAAGTTTTCTCAAGCTAGGTGTCTACCTCTTGCCACTGAGAGTCCCAGCTAATGTAATAGCCTCTTCTCAAATCCAGTAAAACACATGATAAAGGGAAGAAAGTAAAACAATAACCTAGACAGAAAACACATTGTAGAAAATAAAGCAGGGACACAAAAAGTAATTGCATAGTTTTGCTTTTCTTGCAATTTGGTGGCTTGTGAGAAAGGCAATAGGGCTTAGAAGTCACTACAACCAGCAACTCATCATAAGTAACAAGACCAACTTGAGTAAAAATACAGCAAAATCAGCAAGTGGCATCTTTTCTAACAACCTGTAAAGGGGGCAAGAATCTAAGCTGAAATTCTCATTTAGGCCATGTTATGGTTTGGATCTGAAATGTCTGTCTGCTACCCCGATGCCGTGAGGGAAGCAGCTTTCCTCCACCATGTGCCTCCTGCCATGATGTTCTGCCTTATCACAGGCCCAAAGCAATGGATCCAGCTGATCAGGGATTGAAACTTCTGAAATTGTGAGTCAAAATAAATATTTTCTCCTTTTAAGTTGTTTTTCTCACATATTTGTCACAGTGACAGCAAGCTTACTAACAGAAAATTGGTATTGAAAAGTGGGGTTATTGCTGTGACTATGCCTGATCCTGTGGTTGAGAAGCTTTGGAAGTGGTTTGCAAGAGGAATTTGGGAACATTTGGGGAAGGAGACTAAAGAAAGCTTAGAATATTTTAATTGGAGCTTAGTGGATGATCCAGTGGGAGACCAGAAAATTAATAGGACAGTAAAGTGTGTGTTGATCAAGTTTCAGATGGAAGCCAGGACTATTCAGAATTGCACCAGAGGCCATTCATGTTGCATAATGGCAAGGAAATGGTCTACCTTTTGTCCATACCCTGAGACTTGGTGTGAGGGTGAGTTTAAAGGTAATAGATTAATTAATCAATCAGGAAATTTCAAGGCAAGACAGGGTTCAGTTAGTTGCATAGGTATCACTGGATACTTATAGGTAGATTTACAGTGAAAATCAGGAGTGAAACACAGAGTAGAAAGATTTGAAAAACTTGCAGCTTTCTCAGAACAAATGCACATTTAAAGTTGTGATGAAGGAGGGTTGCTAAAGAGATCAGTATCATCAAAAAGAAGGCAAGTACTTTGCCTGGAATAATAGGAAAGATGCCTTGAGGCATCTCAAGAAGCAGAAAAACTCTCTCATCATGGGGTCATGAACATAAAAATATAAACTCATTTGAAAAATGTTGCTTTAAGAAGATAGTCTGGGATGTCTTACTTGCACAGGACTGCCGAGGGGAATTATTCTTTTTTCTGGTATTTCACTTCCCTGTTTTCAGCTATCCAGGCACTCAGAGGCCACTGCAGCTGTGGTTGAAGAGAGCCCAGCTATTGCTCTTGCTGATGGCAAACCCTGATGTTGTTCACAGAGTGCTAGTTTTGCAGACATGCAGAATGCAAACATTATGAGGTCATAGAGATTTCCACTATTTCAAAGGAAAGGCTGAGAAGCCATGCAGTATGTAGTAAAATCAGAGTCCCTGCAAGCAGCCTCTGGCAGGGCAATGCAAGAAGTTGTGAGAGTGAAGCCAAAGCTGCATTGGACACCCCAGGAAGCTAGAGATGCTAGGGACATGAAATGTTTGCCAAGAGAAACCACAGGCAGTGAGCAGCACCAGCCCAAGAAGGGGGGCATGTGGGCTACAGCCAGCAAAGCCACAGAGGTGGGACTGTCCAAGTCCTTTGAACCTTGAATTATGTCACTGTGTGCCCCAGATGTCAGTCATAAAGCAAGAGGATTAAATATTTGGCTTGCTGAATTTTAGTCTTGCTTTGGTTTAAGTCCTCCTTGCTATTTCCTATGTGTCCCTTTTGGAATATGAATGTTTACCCTATGCTATTGTATCCTGGAAGTATGTAGCTTTCCTTTAGATTTTACAAGGGCTCATAGGTAAGAGATTGCCTTGAGTCTCAGAGGAAACTTTGGGCTTAGACTTTAGAATAATACTGGAACTGTTGAGATTCTGGGAACTCTGGACCTGAACCTTTGGGAGTCAGGAGTGGAAGGTATGATTTGGATCTGAGGTGTCCCCCAAAAGCTTGTGGTTTCTAGCACATGATTTTTTAGAGGTGGGGCCTTTGGAAGGTGATTTGATAGTGAGAACTTTGACCTCATCCATGGATTAGTCCATTTTTGGATTCATAGCTGATTGGGCTATTGGGAGGTAGTAGAAACTTAAGAGAGGGACTTAATTGAAGGAAGTGAGTAATTGGGGTTGTGATCCTTAAGGAAATATTGGAACTCTGACCCTTTCTGTTCCTCTGCTCCCTGTCTACCATGAGGTGAGCAGCTTTGTCCCGCCATTTGCTCCCCACCATGAAGCTCTGCCTCACTATGGGCCTAAAAGCAATGAAGCCAGCTAACCATGGATTAGAACCTCTGAAACTGTGAGCCAAAAAAAACCCTTTCCTCCTTTCAACCTCCCCCCCCCCCGCCCCCAGAGATTTTGTCATAGGGACAGAAAGCTGACTAGCACAGGCTATTGTTCTTTCTTACCTCTTATAAGGCATGCTAAGTAGGTTCTTTCAGATTGCAAGGAATATTGACACACTCAGGAAACTAGTTTAATATACAGATTATAAAAGTTTTTAAAAGAGAGAGAGAGAGCAGAGGAAATGGAAGGGAAGCTAATTGAAGATGATTCCCCTGGACCAAAGGACTTTGGTTTCCAGATTGCATGAGCTCACTGAGAGCCTGGTACAGCAGATGAAAATGGATCTTCTTCAAGACATATTGCTGGATATTTCAGAACATTGAGGACAAGGATAGAATCTTAAATATTTCCGTAGAGGAGGAAAAGAGACAGGTCATATACAAAGGAGCAGGAATCAGAATTTCTTCTGATGTCTCAATAGAAACCCTGATAGGATAATGCCATCAAAATTATTTCCTATCTAGAATTCTATATCCAAACCAACTGTCAATTAAATCAAAGTATAGAATAAATACATTTCAAACATGTAAGACCGCAACATCATTCCCCTGCATATTTTCTAAGGAAACTATTGAGGAAGGTGTCTCGCTAAAAGAAAACAAAACCCAGGAAGAGGAATACATAGGGAAAGATATAAGAAGACAAAGGGATCTGTAGGACTAGGGGGATCCCAGGATGACAACTGTGACCAGGTTTAGAGGTCCACTAGTCCATGCTGAAGGAGGTTCAAAAATTTACTACCTTGGTTCCACGTCAATAGCTTCACTTCCCCCAGTGAGAAAAGACAAGTACAGTGAGAGTCAGGGGAGCTGTATTAGTTATCTGTTGCTGTCTAAAATGGTATCACAGACATTTGCCTGGAAACACCATGCACTGTTGTCTTACAGTTTCCTTGGGTCAGGAGTCTGGACACAACTAAGCTGGACCTCTTCTCAGGGTGCAGGCTACAAACCACTTATCAGCCATGGCTGAGTTCTTAAGCTGAGACTGATGTGGTTGTTGGCATATTTTGCTTCCTTGTAGTTGTTGGACTGAGGTCCTATTTTCTTGGTATCTCTCGGGACCACTCTTTGCTCCCAGAGAGTACCCACAGTTTATGTAGCCCTCTTACAACTTGGCAGCTTCTTTCTTTTTTTTTTTTTTTTTTTGGTACTCAGGGGCATTTAACCACTGAGCCACATCCCCAGCCCTTTATAAATATTTTTTATTTTAGAAACAGAGTCTTACTGAATTGCTAAGTGCCTCAGTAAGTTGCTGAGGCTGGCTTTGAACTCTCAATCCTCCTGCCTCAGCCTCCCGTGCAGCTGGGATTACAAACCCTAGTGGCATCTTACTTCTTTGAGACCTGTAGGAGAACCTGTCTCTCTCTCTCTCAGACTGCTTAGATGGAGTTTTAGGTAATGTGATCTAGTCAAGGGAGTGGCTATCCCTCAGCTTTTGTTATATTCTATCTGCAGAAATAAATCACAGGTTCTGCCCGCCCTCAAGGAGAGAAGGGTTTATACAAGAGCATGACTCATGAGGGGACCACCTTAGGATATGTCTACCACAGAAACAATTAATTTAGCTGATTAAATACACAATGATGGAGGTACATGACTAATACTGAGTGATAAGTCAATAAAGAAGTATTTTCTTACACAGTCATGCTGATGTTTGATGTTCTTCTAATCAACACATTGGCAAAAGCTTCCAGAAGGCTGCAGTGAAGCAATAAAAATCTTCTTAAATAAGAGAAATTACCATATATATGCATATGCTCTTTCACTGAATATTATGTTTGTAAGAATCACCATGTTGTTGGGTATAGTAGCAATTTATCCTTTTATATTGCTGCATAGTATTCTGTTGTGCATTTATCTATTCATTCTACTACTGATAAGAGTTTAGTTTGTTTCTAGTTTCTGGCTTTTATGAATGCTGATGCTCCAAATAACTCTGTGAATGTGTTGTACTTCACTTATACAATTTCTTAATCTTATATTAAGGTGTCCACAAAAAATCTACAATAAATACTATAATGGTGAAATATTGAAGCATTTCCTTTGAAATCAGGATGAAATAAGGATCTATATCATCACTTCAACATTTTACTAGAGATTCTAGGCAATAAAAATGCCTAGGAAAATGTGTAAAAGATGTAAGAATTAGAGAAGGAAAAAATAAACTTGTCATTATTTGTAGACTAAATATTTTTTATATTGAACATTTTAAGATATAGGTAAGCTATTATAATTAGTATGTGAATTTATGAAAGCCAACTTATAAAAATTAGCTTGTTTTTGTACTTATAGTATGTCTACTTGCATATAAACCAAAAGAAGTTTACTCCAAAAGTTTAATCTATTTTTTTTGCAGTGCTAGAATTGGACCCATTGCCATGTGCATACAACAAATAATTAACAATTTTAATTAAACATTAATTATTTAATTTTTAATAAAACAAAACATATTCTTAGAAATTAGCTAAATAAAAGATATATGAAACTACTACATAAGAAATACAAAATATACTGAGATAAATAAGACAATTCAATATCATTAAGATGTCAGTTCTTACCATGTTGATTTATAGATTTAGAGGACTCCCATCAAGATCCCAAAATGTTTGTTTTAAGGAACTTGACAAGCTGATTCCAAAGGTTATATGAATATTCAGAGGGTCAAGAGAAGTAAAGACATGCTTAATGAAGAACAAAGTTAAAGGGCCTATAGTACTAGATTTTAAGACATGTTAATAAATTACAGTAATTAAGATAGAGTACTAATGGCACAAGAATGGACATGGAACAACAGAAGTAATGAAGAGTGCAGAAATAGACCCACCCATACACAGTCACTTGTTTAAGACACAGGTGCCAACAAGATTCAGTGGAAGGAAAAGATGTCCTAGCCATTTAAGATGTTGAGAAATTGGATGTTCATATGGGGAAAATTGAAAACTGAATCTTACTTCACACTGTTCATCAAAATTAACTTGAGGTAGATCACTTTAAATTTGAAAGTAAAAACTAAAATAATCTTTCAAGGAAAACATCAAAGAATATCTTCACAGTCTTGGGCAATAGGTGAAGATTTCTTGGAGAGAAAAAAATTGATAAATTGCACTTCATTAAAATCAAGAACTTTTGTTCATCAAAACACTTCATTAAAGACATAAAAATGATAGGGATATAGCTCAGTGGTAGAGTGCTTGCCTGGCATGCATGAGGCCCTGGGCTGCATCCTCAGCATCAAAAACAAGCAAAAAGATGGTGGAATGAAATGGACATTGTCACGCTAGGTGCATGTATGACCACACATGTGGTATGACTCTACATCATGTACAACCAGAGAAATGAAAAGTTGTGCTCCATTTGTGTACTATGAATTGAAATGCATTCTGCTATCATGTATAACTAATTAGAAAAAACTAAAAAAATAAAAAATTTAAAAAACCAAAGCAAAAAAAAAGATGAAGCCACAGACTAGAAGATAATTGCATTACATAATACAACAAATAACTCATTTCTAGAATATAAATAGGACTCCTAAAATAAAAGGAATAGATAGACAATCCAATAGGGAAATGGGAAACAACTTGAACAGGAGACCCATGGATGGCTAATGAAAATATAAAAAAGGCACCTCACATTTTTACAAATTGCAACTATGAGACCACCACACATTCACCATAAGTACTAAAACAAGTATAAGCAAACACAGGTTTCTGACAAACAAAGAAACCTGTGACAGTTCTAGTTATTGGGAAGGCTGTTGAGCAATTAGAGCTTCTGCACACTGATGGTAGGAGTGTGAACTGGTGCAGAGACTCGGAAGCCTATTGGGAAGCAGCTTTCTGGCATATCCAACAAGCCAGAAAGTTCACATGTAGATGGATAAACAAAAATAGATACATATGCACACCAAACTATTTTACATTAAATTAACTAATTGAAAATTTGTTTTTATCCACAAAAGGAATAATGCATAGAACTATCCAACAATCTTTATTGGCCAGATCTGTGTTAACTACAACTCTGTTACACACATATTTCTCTCAGGAATAGACTTACTTTTAGCCACAAAGTACAAATTTCACTATCTTTATGTTCTTCACTTAAAGTGAGTATAAAAAGAATGTGAATATACATCTGGGTTGGTTTGGGCCTCAAATTTAGTTTACTACAAGTCTAATATCTGGAACCTAACTCAGAATTGGCATCAAAAACAAATGTGAAGATATGAATGATGAGAGAAAGGGAACTTGTGTGTAGACTGACAAAAGAAAGACATTTACCCTAAAAGTTAATTTTTTCCCCCTGTGCAGGGGAATGAATCAAGGTCTTAACCCATACTAGTCAGGTGCTCAATGCCCACCCCCGCGCCCCCTGGGGATAATGATGATGATATTAATTGGCTATTTGACATTTCTTCAAATTCACTAAGAAATCACACCATTTGAGGATTCTGATCAAATAAATTAAAGTTTTCTATTTGTTAATGATTAGATTAGAAGAAGAGCTTAACTAAAAACATAAGGATAAAAGGTACAAGCTAGTAAATAGAATACAGAAAGGCTCTGTTATTGACTAATGAGGTTTTCTTAGAGATTGAGAATGTGTTCTTGTCTTTTTGAGAAAGGGTTGGCAGAAGCAGTCTGAAATACATATGGGAATTAATATTTTAACCAGTATGTTTACTCTTCTCTGAATTATCCTTAATGTAGGTGTGCGTGGCTAGTTTTTGTTGTCGTTGTTATGGTTTGGATGTCCCCCAAAAGCTCACGTGTGAGATAATGCAAGAAGGCTCGGAGGAGAAATGATTGGGTTACAGCCTTAATCTGAATCTCTGATGGGATTAATTGAGTGGTAACTGGAGGCAGGTGGGGTATGGCTGAAGGAGGTGGGCATTGGGGGTGTGGCTATGGGGTATATATTTGTATCTGTTGAATAGAGTCTCTGCCTCCTGATCGCTGTGATTTGAGCTGCTTCCCTCCACCACACTCTTCTGCCATGATGTCCTGCCTCACCTCAAGCCCTGAGAATTGGAGCCGGCCTTCTCTGGACTAAGACCTCTGAAACCATGAGCCCTCAGATAAAATTTTCCTCCTCTACAATTGTTCTGGTCAGGTCCTTTAAGTCAGAGCAGCGAAAAAGCTGACTAAGACAAGGTTGTATTAATATTTTACAGTTTTATATTTATCTTGTCTTTATTATTCAAATAACATCTATCTCAACTTTAGTATTTGACAGGAAGATGAAATGCGCAGCATTTGCTCACTGAAATGGTTCCTCTTTCTCCTTCCAACCTTGATTTTGTATATTCTCTTCTTACCTTTGTGATCCCCATCACCACTACACTTTTATTCCCTTTCCCCATAGGCACCAATGTGCAGGAAAAGGTCTGATAAGTTGACTCATCAAAGTGCAAAACTTGCTTCAATAGTGCTGTATGTATGCACCGCATAAACGACATTAGTTACTAATAAAAAAAGACACAGCTAAGGTGGCTTCAGCAGAGGAAGATTTTTTTTCTCATGCAACAGCAGGCCTGGAGCTTGATAGCAGGTGGCAATCGCACCCCAGCTAAAGGTCTGTGTAGTTATCTCAACCTTTTCTTAATGGTCCCAACATGACTATTCTGCTTCCACTATTAAAGCTACATTTCACGTGGGAGAAAGCCCATCTGAAAGAGCTTTTCCAGAAGTCTTTCTGAATGACTCTTACGACATGGATTGGAATGGAGTCCCATGACCATCCATGGCTGTAAGGGAGGCTGGTTTCCTAGTCTTTCATGTGGGCACATTGCCATCTACAATCAAATTGGGATTTGGTTTGGGGAAGAACGGATATTGGGTAGGCAATCAGCTGTCCCTGCCACAATGTGTTTTCTTGCCTGCATTCTACTAGGGGATCAAGCTGAAGGTCAAATGAATAAATGTCTAGCTATGGATTTTATGGGAATCTCTAATTCTCACCATGTGGGTGAGAGCTTAATCTATTTCCTCCTACGGCTGCCCTCTATAGGGTTATGGTTGGGAATTCATGTGTGACCTAAGCTCCTTTATCATTGAATGGATGTTTATGCTGCTTTACCTCTGAGGTTGGGGAAAGGAAAGGAGTGAGCTCGTGGCTCTGATTTTTGCTTTTTAGAGTCAAACATGAATGGCAGTACAGGTGGACCACTCAGGCAAAAGCAGAATAAAAACTGTAAGGAAGAAAAATCTCAGCATTCAATGAATCATTAGACTGGGTATAAATAGATGCCAATGAATTTTCTATGAACAGTGACTTTCCAGAAGACTACACTGTAGTCCTGGGATGGCTCCTAGGAACACAGGGACTACTGCAGGAAGTTCTGTCTTCTCTAGAGAAGTTCCCATATCCCCACAGATAAGATCTGGCTGTTGCAAGCTGCAGTCTAGGTGGGCTGCAACTGCCTAACTTTAGGGGCTTCGATTCCACAGAATCCTTCTCCAGGCACAGACACACCTCTGCCTCCTCACTTTGGAAGCTGCCACTGCTGCCAGCTGGATACCACTGGAGCCTGGATCTTCTTATCTGTGAATCCGGGTCACATCTGCTGTGCCTCAAAACTGGAGATTCTTACTGTCATATTTGCAAATAGAGAAGGGAAATGTGTCCTATGTGCTGTGTATAACTGTGGGAAGTTCCACGTCAAGGGTCCTTGAGCCTTCCAACATTACAGAGTTTAATGTAATTCTTGGAACTTATGTACCCCCCTTTAAACTTGTGCAGTCCCTTTCTGCCAGTGTGATGCTAAGCATCCAGGCAGGCGTGTAGGTGAGTTCTGCAATCAGCCATTGTGCTTTGTGAAAGAACCCTTTCCTTTGGAATCCAGGATCTGTTGCTGGTTCTATTCTTTTCTTCCCGTATCGTAAACTCTCTCAGGAAGTCCATCTTTCCTGGTGTCCATTGGACCAATCTGAACATGTCCATATATAACTCTGACCTGTAATGGCAGCCTGGGGTCAAGTCTTTTCTTTCAATGGAGGTTCATTATAAATTAGAAATCAGGAGATACTAATTGTGTATTCCTATCAAAACTTCTAAAAAAAATTACTCAGTGGCTAAAAGTAGATAATTTTGCTTCAGAGCTTAGTCTATTTGAACAGCTATAACAAAATACTCTAGAATCGATAATTTATAAACAACAATTATAAACAACAAATTCATACTTTATAGTTCTAGAGGCCAAGAAATTCAAGATCAAGGTACAGTAGATCTGGTGTCCAGTGAGGGCTCCCTCTCAGTTTCATAAATGGCACCTCTGGTTGCATTTTCACTTAGTGGAAGGGGTAAACAAATTCCCTCAGGCCTCTTTTACAAGGCCACTAAACCTATCAAGAGGGCTTTACCTCATGACCTAGTCACCTCCCCAAAGCCTCTCCTCTTGTCACCATCATCATGGATTAAGGTTTCAATATGTAAATTTTGGAGAAAGGAACTACAAGCATTCAGACCACAGCAAGAACATACTGTGTTTTCAATTTAACCTCTGACTAACTGAGTTGTGGTTTCAAAATATACACTGTTAGCAGGACTAGGCTCTGGAAAGAAATGATCCACCCAGGTTACTCCAATTGTGTGTGTGTGTGTGTGTGTGTGTGTGTATGGGAGGGTAAAGGTGGATAAATCTATGTAGTCTAAACTGTTGTCTAACAACAATTCTGAATAAATAGAAAAATAAAGAATAGCAGAGTAATAACAATAATTTGAGGAATAAGAGAGGCACATTGAGAATTAAAATGTTACCTCCATTCCTGATAGAAAACTGATGGGAGGATGTGACTTTGTGCCCATTAGACAAGACCAGTAGGTAGACTTCCCCACCCAATCACTACAGTGCTGGGCTGGAGCAGGCCAGGAGAAGGAATGGCATTGCTGAGCTAAGCATGGATGATGTTCCTTCAGGAAACCCCATAAATCGCCTCACTTCATGAGGGACAGTGTAACAAAAAGACCAAGAACAGCCAGATATGTATTTAGAGAAAACCACTCCTCATGGGACCCAGGGGTGAGTAATGGCCTTTTTTCCTGGGGCTCAGCTGCCTGTTTAGAGTGGATTGGGTGACTATTATGTCATCTTGGATCCAGCTGAATGTTCATGTTTGCTTTTCCCGCTTTATTTGGTTTCCGGGACTCAGTTCCCTCTTCAGATTCTCATGCTCCCCTCATCATTGTGAAGTACTCAGTTGTCACAAGTGTGGCTTTGATGCTACTAGACATCATCTTGGCTTCAAAATATTTTCTCTCTCTGTGACTCTGAGGAGAAAGCCTCCCATTCAGAACCCAGTTCCATAGTGGACGATGAGTAAAGTGGATTAGCAAAAACCTACAGGGGCCCTAAGTAACTGCACTCCAGTTCAAAGACCGTCTGCCCACCGAGCCTCCTTTCACGCACGGCCTTGCATCTAAAGATTAAGAACCCCTAGAATATTCTGAAGTGGCTACTGAAGAATCTTGTGAAGTCAAGACACAAAGAGCCATTTTGTTCTCAGAAATGCCTACATTTATACTACTGAGAGTCTCACACTTATATATTATGTCTCCTGCTCTATCCTGCTGATTTCAATCTGGCGGGACTGCCACATGTCTTTGTACTCTGTACCGCACATGTGCATATGGCGCATGCTAAATATAAATGCTGCTTGGCAGGATCCTTTTTTGTTTCTTCCTTTGTTTCTGAAAATGTAATGAAGAAAATGTGTAATGTGTGCCCTCAAAATGAGACTTTCAGGAAGTGGGATTATCTTGACAACAAGCCACATATTTTGCATATTATTTCTGCATGTGGCAGCGGTGACAGTGGTGACTGTCTGCTGCCTTGTCTTGTCAAACTGGGGCTGTTGAGTTAGTTTGTATCCTTTCTTCTATGGATTCAGGTAAATTCCTGCATTGCTGAGCCACTTGACTTGAGCTTCCAGGGCTGGATTTCTCTCCATCCAGGGACTAGTTAGGTTATGTAGTAACTAGTGACTCAGCCTTGCAGTGGAGAAACACTGCATTTCCTATTTATGCTGCATTTGCTCTTAGTTGGTGAGCTCATCACAGTCACCCCAGGCCAGGCTGATGGAGGCTGTATCTTGACACATGTGTCCATTATCACTCAGCCATGGGTTGGCGATATGACCAGTCACCCTCTGTGAGAGCTTCTCCTGGAACTGAGTCCCGTACTATGCCTAACTTCAAACAGGAGCAGGGAACTATCTCCTACCATGCACCTGAAGGACAGAGAATTACAAGAGTTTTGTTCCTCACATCAACAACTACCACATCTCCTGTCAAAAATATGAGTGAATAACTGCTCATGCTGTTGATGAGGCACCTACTAATAGCGCCATTGAGGAGAGAGAGCAAGACAGAGCAGGGTTAATGCTATTCCATAAGGGTTCCTCATAGAGCAGCTCTGTCTTGAAACAGTGCTTAGATTCTTAAAGAAGTGTCATAACTTCTCAGTGACATCCTGTCTCTACATAAAACACAAAATAGGGCTGGGGATGTGGCTCAATGGTTGAGTACCTCTGAATTCAATCTCTGGTACCAAAAAAAAAAAAAAAAAACTAGTGTCATAGCTTAAGGACAGGATTAGGGTTAGTAAGGCAGCTTTCAGTCTCTGGAGCTGGGCTGAGGTCCCACACACAGTGCAGCAAAGGTCCAGGATGAAACAAATGTGACAACTAGCGCAGTGCTGCCGGAGCAGTCAGGAGCACACCTGTTCCTGTTCACTCCACCAGGCTTCCCAGCATCCTGTGGGCTCTGCTCCTGCCAAACAACTGTTCTGACTTCTATTGTTGGCAGCGGAGACCTTAGCGGGGCTGTGATTGCAGGGAGTTGGTTTGTTAGATCTTAAGGACTGGGGAAAGTCCCAGAGCCACTTAGCAGGTGAAGAATCGCCACTGTGTCTGTGCCTACTTCCAGGGTCTCACATCCCTGGACTGATTGCACTGAGCAGAGGCAAAACCCAAAGGGGGACTTCCTGTTTGGAGGGCAGTTGAGAGGGCTTTACCTAGTGACACTGATCACAGTTGGCAGGGGGCCACTGGAGGAGAGGCGGCCGGCATGTTGCTTCTCATCACCTGGCCCAGACAGGTGACTCCTGTATCAGTGGAGGAGAGCAGCGGGGCTCTCTGGGGAAACCAAGGAGAGGTAGCAAGACTGATTCCTCTGTCCACGACAGCTTGGCACAATGTGAAGCTCAGCGATTTTTAGCAGGATTCTGCTAATGAATGTGGAACCAGGGGACTGGCAGCTCCGTTTCCTGTGATATTAACATTTTTTACTTTATTTTAATGAGGAAAATGAGATTCTTCTCGGTTTCCTATTCATTGCACCCGGTTTGGGAGGGTATGACATTTAACAACAGTGCTTCGAAAAATATTAAGCATTATACAAATAAGAGGAATTGTTGCTGTTCTTATTCTGATGGAGCACACATGCAGCTTGGAATCAGCCTTAATATTGAGGGATATTTAAGGGATTAGGAGGGACTCTGTAACTATTGGGTGGCGACTCAGGATGGCCTTCGTAGAAAGGGCCAACTAATCTGGCCATATTAAATCCATTTTTAGAAGCACAATACCCAAACTCTATGTCAATAAACTGCAAACGCAGACATAGATCATAAAACTTGATCATCTCACATCAGATACAATGCTCTCATAAATTATAAAATATGTCAGGCGATTAACTCTAATTTGAAGCTGTAACTTGATTACCTTCTGAGTAAAAGAAGGAAATGGCTTTAGGTGGGGGCTGTGTTCCCAAGTTTCTTTCTTTCTTTTTTTTTTAATATTTATTTTTTAGTTGTAGGTGGACAGAATATCTTTATTTTATTTATATGTGGTGCTGAGGATCGAACCCAGTGCCTCACGCATGCTAGGCGAGCACGCTACCACTGCGCCATAATCCCAGCCCCCCAAGTTTCTTAATATGGAGATGTGGTCAAAATGAAGTGGGGATCAGGCTGGGGTTGTGGCTCAGTGGCAGAGTGCTTGCCTAGCACATGTGAGGCACTGGGTTCAATCCTCTGCACCACATAAAAATAAATAAATAAAGTTATTTTAAAAAATGAAGTGAGGAGGGAGAAGGCTGAATTTATATGGTGGATTTGAGGATGAATCCAGACAATTCAGGAAAAAATGATGTGGGTATACTTACATTAGACTCCCAAGATTTTAAGACACTACAGTTAAGCCTCCTGATTCAGATGAATGGAAGGTTAAGGTCAGTGTGAACTAGTGAGAATTTCAGTTATAAATGGTTTTGAAAGACATCCACTTGTGTAGTTTTTCAAGTATAGAAAATTGCACAACTAATGGATAGGAGAGTGAGGCCAAACACAGATCCAGCCAAGCCTGCCTAATTATCTTAATTGTTGTTTGCGTGCAAATGATTAGTATTACTTAGAGTAGTCTCTAAAACAGTTCATTTTTTAAAATAGGTCTACTGCTTGCTTTTTATTTTAAAAAATAATTTAGCTAGCAAGCTTGTCTTATTGTTCAGGAGAAAATTTCAGTCATGTTGAGAACAAGGTACCCTGATTTCTGATGTGCTTCTATATTAGGAAGCCATAATGCTGTCCCCATAGGCCTCCTTGTCTCATTGTTCCCTGTGTAGCAAGCAGAGGCTGCATAGCTATTTAAGGAGTTCAAAACTATCTGCTATTCTGGATAAGAAAGTCAGATATTGATTTATTTTTAAAATTGCTTCATAATTTACCTACATCTTTTTTTAATACATTTTTTTGCTCACTTAGTACATGGCACAGTTTCTAGGCCACATGATAGAGTAGATGAAGTTCCCATTGGTATCTGTTTGCCTCAGCCTTTCCATACTTTAGTTGCCTTGGCTGGCCCACCATTCAACTCCTTCTTTCTTCCTCTCAAGCAAGTTCACAGTGAAACTTCAATTCTATCAAGGGAAGGGCTTGTGGACATTTTATTCATCTCCATGTTGTCCTGCAAAGTATGTGGGATATAGTGATGCCTTAGTACATGGTTGCTACAAGAGTAAATCATTGCATCTATTAGCTGTCAGAGTTGATAAATCCACATTAAGTGGTACATACTCTTGGGCATTTTCATAAGAAGTAATCCTGAAACTCATGGGAATGAAATCTGTTTTGGACTGTAGACACCAGAACAAGCAGGTGAATAACACCACTCTACATAGGTGATTGTTAGCTCTGTTCACCTGAGTGCAAGCTTATTCTAAAAATAATAGCAACAAGCTGAGCATTGTGGCACATGCCTGTAATCCTAGCAGCTTGGGAGGCTGAGGCAGGAGGATCGTGAATTCAAAGCCAGCCTCAGCAAAAGCGAGGTGCTAAGCAACCCAGTGAAACCCTGTCTCTAAATAAAATACAAAATAGGGCTGGGTATGTGGCTCAGTGGCTGACTGCCCCTGAATTCAATCCCCAGTAACTCTCCCCAAATAATAGCAGCAGCAGCAACGATTACCACCAGTTATCAGGCATCCAAAATATGTTAAACGTGTAATGAACAAACACTTGGTTTTATGTGATTGTCACACCAACTACTTGCAGTAGTTATCTTTCTTTTGTAAAAAGGAAATTGATCCTGAGAAAAGTCAAATACTATCAGTGCATCCTAACAACATTTGGATCAATATTGGACTGTACATCTGAAAATGGTTCATAAGATTGCACTGAGTAGTGATGTCATATCCATCTTAGTTTGTGTACTTTACGATGTTCACACAATGACAAAACAGCCTTACCAGTATGGCCCTGTCACTGAGTGATGCATGACTGCACTTGGCCAAGGTCACACAGTGAGGACTTTAAAGAACCAAGTTCTGATGATTCCACATCGGCATTCTTTCCACATCACTACCCTGCTATACTTCTATAAATGGAACCTAAATGCGGTTCTAACAAGCACACTTTTAGCCTATGCCATTTGAGATCCCAAATGAAATCCCAAATATTCTGATTCTATGCTAACGATTATCATCAAGAGCTGCCACCTGTTGAGCACTTATTACAAGCAAGGCACTGACATCTTCTAAAATACACAGGTGTTCATATAGATTTCAGAAGCCACAGAGGTCCTACAAATCTGGATGCCATGTGATTTCCTCCTTCTCTGTGAATGCTATCTATTAAGTGTCTATTAGTTTCATATGGGCAAATTCAGAAATCAGAAACAAATTCCTTTGCAGATGGTGCTCAGATGACATGGTTACTGCAGACTTTCATAATGGATTTTACTATCAAAGTGTCTGCAGCTCACTCGGAGACACAGCAATTTATGTTTATGGATAGACAACAATGTTAATTCATTTATGACCAAATTAGAGGTGCAAATAATAAACACTGGCAGAGTTCAGAGAAAGGAGAGCTTGGTGAATCACAGTGGCTGACAGGATTCCGTGATGGAAATGCCATTTGAGTTGGGTATGCAACATGGGAAGGCCTTGAGTAGATGTGGAAGAAGCCAAGAGTGACAAGCAGAACACAGGTGTGACAGAGGATGGTGGATATCCATAGTCACTGGGCAATTTGTTACACAGTTTTCTTAATTTTGGCTGCAGACTTAGCAACATAGGGCACTTATATGATAATTCTTTGTGCCTCAAATTGCCTTTGATCTTAAGCATGTAAACCTTTGTTTCCTTGATTTAAAAATGAAGATAGAATTTTTCTCAGCCAAAGTAACTGACAATTTCAGGAAACTGGAGGTTTAATGCTGTGGCTGGCTGGATCAGAGGACTTCGTAGAATTCTCACTAATAAGTCAGCAAAAATACATTAGTATAAAGAGAAATAAAGACCAATTATTAAGTTAAAACTATTATCAGAATGTGGTACTATATGATCTTTCTTTTTTAAAGCTATCTAATTATCTGAAGTATTCACTAAAATGTTGGCTGAAAAGGAAACTCATTGTTTCCTCTTTAGCAATCCTTATGCCTGCCCCCATTTTTTTTCTCAAAGACACTTATACCACACTCAAGGGGCAGTCAAAAAGATGGAAACCACTCTAGCTATTTTAAAGGAGAAAATATAAGAAAAGGGTTGACAGGTGTTACAGTATGAAAAAACTTGAAAGATCACTGGTATATTGAAAAATAGTAACTGCAGGAATGGAAATAATGCAGTTATCTGCACCTAGATATTTTGGGGTGGGGTCCTACAAAGTTGGGACTGCACCTCTGAGGAGGTGGCACCCGCAGCTGCTGATTTAGGTCAGGACTTCTAAGGCAAAGCTGCTTAGCTGTTATTGACAACTCGGAAGCTCAGTGGAGGGGTAGTAGGAAGCTGGGGTTCTGCTTTCAGGTGGTGGTTCTGCCTGACAGCTGCTGGTACTGCTGAGCCAGGTGTAATGAGACTGGCAGTGTAAGAAGGTGCTAAAAATGGAATACTGCTAGTACACCCAACCTCTGCTATCTGGAGTAAAGGGTCACAGAAGGAGCAATGCTGGCAGGAACAGCCAGCAGCTAAAGAGGAAAGAGCCAGTTCCCTTTCCTGTTCCTGCCTTCGTTTTCCCTCTAGCACCTCCTATCAGCAAGATCTAACATGGAGCTCTACCAAAGGAGAAATGTGGCTTCTAGAGTCTTCTGCCACAGCATGGAAATATGGGAGGTAAGCTCAAAAACTAACAACAACAACAACAACAACAAATACATTAGAATATTATAATAGCTTTATTTATTTATTTTTTTAATTTTTTTTTTTAGTTGTAGATGGACACAATATCTTTATTTATTTTTATGTGGTGCTGAGGATCGAACCCAGTGCCTCATGCATGCAAGGCAAGCGCTCTACCACTGAGCTACAATCCCAGCCCCTTATAATAGCTTTATTATTGTCATGGAGATTCCTTCAGTAACGTGGCATGCACATATTTCCTTCTGCACATATTTGAACTCCTCTAGAGCAACAATAACAGTTCTTTGCTTTTTCCTGATATTCTTCCTATGAATGAAGACACTCCCACTCTTTCTCCTAAAAGAGGTGCACAAAATCTTGGCAATCATTACATCCATCTCTGGGGAGTGTTAGTTCTTCCTCAAATTCATTCAGGGACTCGTGAATATTTTGTAACTAAAGACTAAATGACAAAGGTATCCACTACTGAAAAATGTTTCTATGAAATAATAAAGGGAAAGAAATGGAAAGGGAAAATACATTTGTTTAGAAACATTTGAAAACTGCTTAGGAAATGTTACATTTTCAACTACACTGTTGAACTTTCTTTCCTCAAGGTTAACTTTGATATCAAGCCTCTAGATCTTATTTGAGCCCAGTTATTCATAGGATGCACTAAAGTACAGAATCTCCAATTCATCAGTGAACTTAAGCTGTATGGATAATCACTATAAAAAGTTTACACAGGCCACAAATTTTTGCCCCAAACTAATCATAATTGTTTTAGATGGCAATTACTGATTATTGATTTAATCACTTGAAATCTCGTATCTGCCTGAATTCCTCACAATTCAGCTCCAAGCTAGAGTTTTCCACTGAGAGCCTTATTGATCCAGAAAATACTAGTAACAGACATTGCACCGTGGAGTCTGTTGCTTTGCTCAGGACTGCATGTGAAGAATGAGACCATCCGTGTGTCCTAATGAAAGTTTTAAACTTTGGCCATGATAGCAGCTTCCGGGAGAGTGTGACCTTCCCCAGCACACTGCAGGTTCCTGCAGCATTCTGAATTTCTTGGGGGGATAGGGATAACAGATGCTTCAACTTGTTTAGCTAGAGGGCCAGCAACCGAGGGAGTCTGGAGAAAAGGCATAATGAGATCACAGAACTTGGTTTCAGCTCTAACTAGTAGCACTTCACCCCCTGTGGAGAGTAATTAGCATCTTAATGTAACTCACCTGAGCGTGTGTCTTTTCCTAAAGATCCCAGGGACTTGTACCATTATTATGCTGCCTTTCTCAGCACATGAAGGTTTGTAAATAGCATCCTGCTTTGTCTGCACTGGTCACTTCCAGTGTGACATATAGTCCTCAGGACTTAGAGATGTCTTTTGGAGACAGATGTGAAGTTTTAGCTACAGTCACATATGTCATGGATCATATGGGTTTTCCTTTGGGATCCCTAGGTTATAAAACAATGATTTTTAGTTTTTTTTTTTCACATTAGAGTGTATTAGGGTGATGTATAAACCCGGGAGGGCGGAGGAAGAAGAGTGGGGGAGGTTTCCCAGACAAGCACTTTATCCAAGAGGTTGTCTGAGCATCGTGGACCCACATAGCATATAAAAGGAGGTTTTAGTAATGGAGGCAAGAGGGCATTGGCAACAAAGATCATGTAAAGACTGGATGTTTATGTGGTGCTTTGCCCACCAGTTGGTTTAGAAGTTTTGGAGTTGAATTTTTAACTCCCTTCCTCTGGTTTGGGAAGTCTTATCTGAGATTAGAGGACTTCTGTCCAGAGGGAGCCCTCTCCCTCTACCCTAGCGGTGGTTCTCTGGATCTTCCTGGCTTAGGCCAACATTCACGGAGGACTCAGCTGGAGTGAGCTGTGCTTGGGGTTGCTCATTTCTCTCTGGGGAAGGGTGTCCACAGCGACCTGTCTCCTGACTCTGTGACTCCCTGTGTATGTCTTACAGAGTGAGTGGACATTTAATAAACAGCTATTGTAGCATATATTTTAACTTCTGGTCTCAGAATTTTATTTCTATGACTTGAAACTCTAGTCCTAGGATCCTAAGTCAGATCTAACAGCACTTGTGGAAAATCTAGAAGGAAATTAAAATGAAGGGAATGGTTAGCACAGTGTCTGCCACATGGTAGGTGCTTAATAAGTACAAGAGGTCCTGACTTATGATGTTTTGACTTTCAATTGTTTGACTTCACAGCGATACAAAAGAGATACACATTCAGTATAAACTTTACCTCAAAATTTGAATTTTGATCTTTTCTTGAACTAACAATATGCAGTAGGATGATGGGCAATGGCAGGAGGGAAATGACCAACCTTTCACAGTGTACTGTATGGTATCACCAGTGTTTTTTTGGATACAAATATTCAATAAATTACATGAAATATTCAACACTTTATTGTAAAATTGGCCTTTTTTTTTTTTTTTTGGTACTGGGGATTGAACTCAGGGGCACTCGACCACTGAGCCACATCTCCAGCCCTATTTTGTGTTTTATGTAGAGACAGGGTCTCACTGAGTTGCTTAAACCTCGCCCTTGCTGAGGCTGGCTTTGAACTCACGATTCTCCTGTCTCAGCCTCCCTAATTGCAGGGATTACAGGCATGTGCCACCGCACCCAGCTAAAATTGGCCTTTTGTGTCAGGTGATTTTGCCCAATTATAGACGAATGTGAGCATTCTGAGCATGTTAAGGAAGGTGAAGCCATGATGTTTGATAGATTATTACATTTTCAGTTTATAATATTTTCAGCTTACAATGGGCTTGTAGGAATGTAAGTGGTAAGTCGAGGAGCATTGTATGGTTACTGCCAGGGTACTGACTGGCCGTGGTAAAATGAGCAGAGCTGCTCTGTGGCTGGACAATCTGGAATAATCTGAACAATTCCAATGACCCTTATGGTCCACCAGGCCCTCAGAGATGCCATCCTCACTGGATCCCATTTAAGTACTCTAATCTAAATTCTTATGGGACTTGCAGATTGGTTCAGCGACCTGACGACATCACAGTTTAGGCTGGCATCCAGGAGGGCCTGAGTGTTGAGACAGAAGCTCTACATCATGGGTTCCTTTCAGCTTTTCTACTACGGATTGCCCACGGAGAGTTCTTATCAACTATGGGGCCACTTTCTCAGGCAACACGGCAAAATGGCTTTGGTCCTGTCTCCTACCTTTTATATATTCTTAGAGATGTCTCTGAACAAATCGGAGAGAGAATAGGTAGGTTGCTTCTTTTGAAACTATGATCTCTTATTTTGAGAATTATTTTGGGCTTCATTCTTTAATCATTACTTCCTTTGGAGGTGCCGAATCCTCTGGCATGTTTCTTGGGGGAAAAAAAACAACTTATTGCAAGAAAGGATGTACCCACCAATTCATTAATTCTTTCACTTTAATTAAAAATGTATTGAACATTCATTAGTGTGCCTGGCTATGTGCTGGGTTGAAATGCAGTGATGAACAGGACAAAATCTTTGCCCTTGTGTGTCACATAATAAGCTGCCATGCACAGTGGTGCATTTTATGAACATTTTATGGACAGGGTGAGTTTACACATTGGTCATGGGGGACAGGCATGACTTCTGATATGGTGACAAAAAGATTCTTCTGTGGAGGTGAAATGTGAATGAGTTCTGGAATATGAGGAGAAGCTAATGTGTAATGATCAGATGCACCGATGCTTCTCCCTGGAGGAGCAGATTCAGAGGTTCAAGGGACAAAGTGTGCTCCTGCTGGCCGCAGGTTCCACACACTTGTGAAAGCTCTTCTGCAAGCCCATGTGAGAAGCATGGATGACAAAAGGCTGGGGAGCATCCTTTGGTCACCTGCAAATGTCTGCAGAAGTAACTGGCTGTTCTCACCGATAAATGTGCTCTCAGTGCTCTACGTGCAGGCTGGGGACTGGGTGATTTTCTTGAAATTTCCCCCTACAGTCAAATTTTTCCGGAACTAAAAATAACAAATAGGCAATCTACCCACATGTATTCTTTTGTAGCATCCAAGGACACTACCATAGTGTGATGGATAATATTATGAGCTGTCTTGGTTCTTTGATGGGTTATGTTATCAAAGTGAAGCAAGTTTCATCTTGCTGAAATGTTTAGTGGAGGGAGCACTATTTCCAGTCTAACTCTCTAGTTTTTCTGTTCTGTTTCTCCTTCATGCACAGGTCAGCCCAAACAACACCCCACCCTCCCTAGAAAGGACAGGAACCTCTGTTGGCTTGCTGTTATCAAATGAAAGGGAGGGCCATAGAGCAAGGAACATGGGCAGCCATTTTTTTAGTCTTGGCACAGCAGCCAGCATGAGGACTGGTATGTGTGGGATGTTAGGTACTTGGCAGAAAGAGATCAAGAACTTGTTCTGCAATAGCCAACTTCCCCTTGGCCTTCATCCCACCCCATGAAGTCTTAAAGGCATAGAAGAAAAGACTAGGCCAATGCATGATTTGTATTACCATAAGATATTTACCCAAACTGCTATGAGCCTCTTGGAGAGCTAGCTTGGGCCAAATGGTCTCCTCTTACTGCTTACTGTACTTTACTCAGCCTGTAACAAGATTCTCCCTCTGCTCAGGCTGGAGGCAGGCTTTTGTGGTTTAGAACACTGAGTAGTCCCCCTGGTGCTTTCTTTCCTAGGTCCAAACCCAAACTATTGTACTTTTTGCTGTTAGTGAGGAACATCCAAGCAATCGGGGAAAAAGAGAGAAAGAGAAAGAGCTTTTCTATTTAAGGTCTCCGGAGAGAGCCAGTCTAATTTGCTTAGACCACACAACTGGAAAGGCAGTGGAGTGGGTGCACCTTGCCATCCCCATGGAGGCAGGTTCACTGTGATGCTAACACAGTTGGAGCATCAATGCCTTCAGTTGCCTGAACCCCTTCTGAATAAGTGTTTATCTTCATATCTGATTTTGAATTTGAAATTTAATATTCATGTTCCTAAAAAGTGCTCCCTAAATTGGGCTGGGGTTGTGGCGCAGTGGTAGCATGCTCGCCTAGCATGCGTGAGGCACTGGGTTCGATCCTCAGCACCACGTAAAAATAAAATAAAGATATTCTGTCTGCCTACAACTAAAAAAATAAATATTTAAAAAAAAAAACTTTAAAAAAAAAGTGCTCCCTAAATTGAGCAAGATTTAGGCCCCACAAAGCTGGGGTCTGCTACAACATAAATACATGAAATCAATGAAACCTACTCCCTTGAAGTCAGATAGGCACCCAGAGAAAGAGTGAATTTGGGGCATAAAATTAATAAGGCCCTGTAATCCAAGGACCAAGAATCTAGACAATTTTACCAGAGGATCTTTTAAAATGTATATCATAGGGAAGGATGAACGGTTGAAAAGTTAGTAGAAAGAACTTCTGTGTATCTTTCACCCAAATTCCCCAGTTGTTAACATTGTATACACTCATTATTCATTCTTTTTCTTTACATGTGTATGTATGTGTACATGTACCTGTGTGCATACATGTGTATACACACACACACACTTTTTCCCCCCTCAACAACTTGAGAGTAGGTAGCAGACAAAAGATCTGTTATCCCTTAACACTTCAGTGTGTATTTGTCACACAAGAGAATTCTCTAATAAAGTCACAACACATCCATAAAAGTCAAGAGATTAACACTGATTTGATACCAGCATACAATTTAGAGACTCCCACTAAAATTTCATCCATTTTCACAATAATGTTCTTTACAGGTTGAGAATCCAAACCAAAATCTTATGTTGCATTTAGTTGTTTTTTTTTTTTTTTTTTCATTTTATTTCAACTCAAGATAGCTCTTCAGTCTTCCTTGTTCTTCAAGGTCTTGATATTTTTGAAGTAGCCGAGACAGTTGTTTTGTAGAATGTCCCTAAATTTGGTTTTGTCTGACGTTTCCTCAGGATGAGATTAACATGATGAATTTTTTTTCCAGGAGCATCACAGAAGTGACAGGATGTACATGATGTTCATTTGTTCTCTCGCTGCTGTTGTCAACTTTTCTCACTTGGTTAAGATGCTGTTAAATCTATCTTCTGCTTTTGGTGGTAAATAATTGTATCATGGGGTGCTTTGAGCCTATGTAAACTATTTCTCATAAAATTTTCACTTACTAGTTTAAGCATTCATTAATGATTCTTGCCTAAGTCAAATTATTACTATGCTGGTTACCAAATAACCAAATAACAATTTTCTAATTCCATCACCTTTCTACACTTATTAGTTGCCATTCTACTGTAAATATTTATTTTATTTCATTTGCTTATGTATATATGTACATATTTATTTGTATGGATTCCTATTTTATTCAATGTGTTATAATCCAGTGCTATTGTGTATTTTAATGCTCAGTTGTCCTGCATTTGACTAGCAGGAGCCTCTTCATTTTGACTTTCTTATACTTTTCACATGTCCCTCTCATTTTTTGAGAACTTGCTTACGATTGAGTACATGCTGTTCTAGGCTTATCTTGCACTGTTCTTGTCTTACTCCTGGAATCAGCAATTTTCCTAGGTACTCTTGGTTCCTTGCCGTGGAAAATGGTATTTAAAAACCAAGATCTGGTGGCTAGTTATGTTAATTGCTTTTAGGCCTTTTTAATAAACAGAGAGCTAGAAAATAGATGCAAGTACACACACACATCTATAGTTATTTCTGTAGTTTCCCAACTACATATTTAGTATATAGAGATGCCTCCACTTGCAATCTGATAGTATATGCAACTACAATTCCATAGCAATCTAACAGCCTTCCTCTTTTCTGTTTGAAGATGGTAATCCTGTTTCCCATTGTCCTCACATGCTTTTTGCTAAGTCCCCTGCATGTGATGACTCTCCAGATCACATATGCAGCTGACTCATGCCTGTCTATACCAGCTGAGAGTTACCACCCCCTACCACATACCTAATGAAAGCGCTCCGCTCCAGTCCCAGGGTACTTAGGCCAAGAGCTACCATTCTCCTGGTCCTGGCTGTTCACTGATGTAGAGTTCTTCACTGGCCCAGCCTGCAATCATACCAACCCCCATGGATTGAGAATTCTTCTTTAGCCCTGAAGACATGCAGGACTCTTCCTTTCATCTGCAGCTATGGGACCACCAAGAATTGAGATTTCTGCTGTCTGTCTACCCCCATGTGTATTGATTAATAAATTTCTCATGGTCTTGATAGCTTTCTGGTCAAGAGTGGCCCCTCAGCCTCAGCTAACTCATGCTACCTGGCCATCGAACAGAGGTTTAATAGCTGAAATTAATCAGTAAGTTGGAGGAATCTACCCAAGATGTTGTTAAGGGAAATTTTAACAGATTATGGTCAAAGATAGTTATGAAAAATACAATAGTTGATGTTTACATACTGTGTTAGTTATCTGCCTGCTCTGTATTACAGGAAATTACATCTTCCAGACTGCCTCTCCTGCGGGCTTCCAGCTAGGTTTGTTCAGTAGAAGACATTGATAAGAGACTGGAGAGCAAGTGGGAAAAGCCAGGATAATTTCCTTTTCCCTTGTGACTTGGGCACTATTTCCATTCTTCCCTCTGACTGGCTTCTGTCTGCCAGACTTGCCATAGTTCTGGTTTCTGCCAGTGACCTATGCTCCTGTTTTCCAGTAATACCACCCTCCCCCTTCTCCTTCCAGCCCAAAGAATGGTAGTGGCTTTCTACTACTATTTCTGATTTCCTCATTCCTTTATTTTTGGTTCTTACTTCTTCTGTTACCCATGTAAACAACCCCCTGACTTACACTCTCTAATTTAAAGACCCAAGAGGGTTTAATATTTTCCTAACTTGACCCTGAAAATAGCCCAAACAAGCTAATTTTCCTTGATGACTTATTATGTAAGCTTGGAGCTCTTGTAACTAATCTCCCATTGGGATAAAGTCTGTCCAAGAATGAAATGAACACAGAGGAAATACAAAGATAAAGAAACAGATCCTGGTGTCTTTGAATAAGCCCTTTATCAACCTTCACCTGAAGCCAGATTACCTTTGGATTTTTCAGTTATTTGACCTAATAAAAGCACTTTTTATTTCAGTCTTAACTGCTACATCTGTGCTTAGGTATCTTGACTGTCAAATGAATTACAAAGTAGAGGCCATTGACTGCTCTGTATGGGTGACTTGGGTTCTAGTCACAACAGCACATTTCCTTGGTGTGATTCACTTATTTGTATTCTTCAAGGAGGAGATTTTTCTCTCTTTTATTGGTCTGCCTTTTAATGTGTGATTCCCCCTTTCTTTTCTGATCTGCCACATTCTGACAGGGTCTTATATATCCACTATATCAGTGGAAGGGACAAAATAAAAAATTTATGTCATCCACAAGACAGACCTGAAAAACTAGCCTCTCATTTAAATATTGCAAAAAATTGAGTTATATGCTACATAAGTGACAGGAGAATGGGGCTCTTAATCTATGTGAAAGGAAATTGGATTCAAGTTGTTTTATCTCTTGCAGATGTTCAACATTATTTTTGTCAGCTAGTAGTTAAGTTGAAAAGAGACATCTTTCTCAGAATAGAAACATGAAATAATAATGTCCTCCAGCATCATCTCATCATGTTAAGCCATGAGATGGATGATATCCTGATGTGAAAAGATGCAAATGATACTGAGTTTTGAAGTATTTGTTGGGAGTGGAAGAGAGGCTGAAGTTTTGTTCTATAATATACTGCTTCTGCGTGAAAAAGATAAGGAATCCAGAATCTCTTTGTTTAAAAAAATAAATAAATGAAAAGATCTGAGGCTACATTTCCTAAGAGATTTATTTTGGACAAGAATTGAGTAAAGATTTGAGTTTGAAATGTTCGTGTAGAAAGCTGTTACTGGCATGGGTGAGGAGGCCTGTCCTTGGAGGCCTAAGCTCAGGGTTGTTGCTGAGACTTGTTCTGATGTTTGACATGAGGGATAAAGCTTCCTAGGATGGGTTGGTTACTGGCATGCTGAGGCTTCTGTCCTTTCCCATGCCCCCTCCCCCCCACCGAGTGCATTGGCTTTTCTCAGAGCCTGACATAGGTCTATTTATTGGCCTCAGTGGCTCTTAGTTGTCTGACCTGAATCATTACAGACTGTCTACAAATTCAGTCCTACCCTAAGTTCATCCAGACAAGTTGGGAATGTATCTTAGCAGCCTCAGGCCACTGGGATTTGTGATTAGGTGTGCTACTCCAGGTCTGCTGCCTGGTGGGCTAGAGGGACATTGAAAGGCACCCCTGAGCTCTGTCCTGATGGCTTCCTCCTTAAGGGTAGGTTGCTGTCTCACTTTCTCTACCTACTATTATACTGCATAAGCTAGGCCTGGAATCCCAGGAATCCCATCAACTTGGCCAGGGTCCTGATGGCCAGGGGACAGTGATGGATTCTGCTTTCTGCATCTGCTACCTCCACAGATGTTTTCAAAGGACTAGCATAGATCTAGGTTGATGTCTTCAGGCCCCAGAAGGCCTTGCTCACCCTCCCCTTGCTGCTTGTCTTCCCAAGTTGTTGTTTCAGCATGCCATACACCCAACTAAAGACAGTTCTGACTCAGGACTTGAAACCCTCCCTGGACAAGCCTGAAACTAACTAACCCAGGAACGAATGAGTGCACATTCTTTCTAACTCCCACTCTTCATTAACACATTTTTAAAGGTTAGTAGGGCTTAATTTGGAATATATATTGTAAGTGGCATTTTTTGGTAACAATAATAATTATTATTTCACTTGTATTATGTAAAGATCTTGTGCTAAGAGCTTTACATTCATTATTTAATTCAAGCCTGCAACAACCTCATGAGGAAGGTATTCATTTAATCAGTTTTCAGATGAGGAAAGAATCTCTAAGAGGTTGATTTCCCTCCAATCATTTAGAAATGGGATTTTAATTCATATCTGTTTGATCTTAACATTTGTGCTTTTAGTCATGGTATTATCCTGACTCACTTAATGCAGTGGGCATGTGATTTATAACTTTATATAATTCATAGTAAGAGACAGTCTTGCTGTTAGTTAAGTGAAGATGATGGGTTTCTATGTTGTCTATAGAAAGGAATGGGATAGGATATGGGAGGAAAAAGAATTCTGCTTAAATTTCATTGTACAGATTACATTTATAAAGGACCAAAAAAGTAAAAACTACAACAAGAATATCTCATGAGTCAGGCATGATGGCACACATCTATAATCCCAGCTACTCAGGAAGCTGAAACAGGAGGATCATAATTTGAAGCCAGCCTGGGCAATTTAGTGAGACCCTATCTCAAAATAAACATTTTAAAAGGGGCTCAGGATGACACTCAGTGTCAGCCTCAGATGACACTCAATGTTAGCACATGCCTCGTATCTTCTAAGCTCTGGGTTCAATCCCCAGTACCACAGGAAAAAATTTCACTTGTTACCTAGGGCATATGTTCATATGTTTCCTCTTCTTCTGTTGTTGTTGTTGTTGTTGTTGTTGTTTTCCCTTTTGTGGTACAGTGAGCTACATGCTTAGGTCTTTACAAAAAAATTTTTTATGTTGAGGCAGGGTCTCACCAAGTTGGCCAGGTTGGCCTTGAACTCGTGATCCTCCTGGGTCATTGGGATTACAGATGTGCATCACTGTACAGAATTTCTCTTCTTTTTCTATTTTATCCCCTCCTGGGGAGGGAACCCAACGCTTCCCCTCATATGTTTGTACACACAAATCCTATTCCAGGGCTTCCATGAGGAGCACTTTCTATAAATTATCTTCTGTTTTAGGTCAGGTTTCCCTAACAGCTGAGCAGAGCCTGAGGCAGTGAGTAAAGTACTGAGCATTTGTTTGGGAGGTAGAAAAACAGGACAACAGAATCAAAATAAATAAATAAACAAATAAATACAGTGAAGCCAAAGAAGACCTAAGTGCTTCAAAGCTGCTGTCCTGACTGGGGCTTTATGAGGAGCATGGAGAGCCGGCTGCCCATTTCGTAAGTGTGTTGCAGGACCACATGAGGTTTTTCTAGAGAGATTCCATAGAGGAAACATGCCACAGGGTATTTGGTTGGAGAGTAGAAGGTAGGGCAATGTCCCGCCCCCCAAACATTTCTATCTCCTTTTTTTGTATTTGCCAAAGTTTCTCTGACTAAAGGGTTAATTCCTTTGCAATCCTTAGCTGCCAAGCATGAGATGTTTGTTGTGATGAGCTTTGTTGTGATGTCTCATCTAAATACAAAAATGGCAAGATAAAGGAGCAAGCAATTCTGTGTCTGTGACTGGTTGACCAGTTTTGCAGATGTAGCCTAGGAAGAGGGTTTCCAAGGGCACAAAAGATTGGTTGGTCTCCCATGAAGCAATATGATTTAGGAAACGTTTGAATCTACAGTGTCCTCCAAAGGCTCAAAGACTTGGTCCCCACTGCAGTAATGGTCAGAGATGGGGTTTGGGGGAAGTATTTGGATCATAAAGGCTTTGACTCATTGGTGGATTAATCTGTTGGATTAATAATTTGATGGCATTATTGGGAGTTGGTGGAAACAGTTGTAGGTGGGGACTCGTTGGAGGAAGCAGGTTATTAGGGGTGTGCCCTGGAAGGGTAAATCTTGCATCCGCAGCCTCTTTGCTCTCTTTTGTGAGCTGAGCAGCTTTCCCTTGGCATGCCCTTCCAACATGATGTTCTGCCTCACCTCTGGCTCAGAGCAATGGACCCAACCAACTATGAACTGAAAATTCTGAAACTATGAACCAGAACAAGTCTTGCCTCCTTTTGAGTTGTTTTTCTCAAGTATTTTGGTCACAGTGATGAAAAGCTGACTAACAGGAGGCTACCAAGCACAGGGTATCTAAGGAAGTGCATTACATTTGTGGTTGATGTATCTACTTATGATGCACAACTACTCTGAGAGATGAGTATTATATTTCTCACTTAACAGCTGAGGAAACAGGCTAATTTGCCCAAGATCTCCTACCAGTGAGCAGCTAAACTGGAGTTTGAATTCAAATCAGTTTGCTTTCAAATTCTATTCTCTGTTGCCCAGTGTGCAACATAGATTTTCCTGTACACTTTAAAGAAAGAAGCAAAAAAAAAAAAAAAAAAAAGCCAATAAGAGTGATACATAGTTTTTGTGAAGAATCTAAAGAACAAAATAATCATCCATAATCCCAGAAATAACCTTTAAAAATATTCTTAGCATATAATTTTTTAGTTTCTCTATACTATTTTTACATGGTGGAGATGATAACACAAATACTGTAATGTAGTACGCTCTTGTCATTGATCAATATATCAAAAGTATTTTGCTATGTCAATATAAACTTGTTTCCATAAAGTACCTGGATATAGTATATGCAGCATGCTTTGGAAGTAGCAGTTCTGAGATCCATTTTCCTCATTTCCTGGGGGAGGAGGTAAATTCATAGGTTAGAAAAACTGCAAATAAATTGGTCTAATCTTGTAACATCACTAATGGCAGACCTCCTGGTGAACTAAATGGTTTTTGCTGGCAGGAGAGTCCTTATCCGTGGAATGCTTTTAGCAGAATGTACCTTAGTGTCTGGGATTTCTTAGGTAAACAAACCTGGAGTCTACAGATTCATTAGGCATGGCTTTCTGGAAAATGTCATGTAAATTATGTAAATATCTGAGTATAAAATGGGGAGGTTTCAGATGTTCCCTGAACTAAGAAGCTACTTCTGGATAAGAAAGGTTGTCTATATACCATTCTTAGAGACCTCAGGTGTCGTCTGAAGCCTGAGCACCTCAGAAAACACCTTATGAAGGAATAAAAAGACCCAGGGAACACCACTGGGGTTTCAGCCACTGCCTGCTGTACCTGCGTCTCATGTGCATCCTTGAAATTACATAAAACCTGGACCTGGGTTTGATCTCTGATGTGTACGTCTCACTTGACAATCTGGTCTTCATTGTACCTTTTGCTATCTCAATTCATTAAAATTTCTTCATTGGTGAATTTTAATTATATAATATTTCATAACTTTAAATACCACTGTAATACACAACTCGTACCAAATTATTGTCTACATTTTCTGTCATTTTTTTCCCAGTGATTCCAAAGAGGTCTGGCTATGTTACACTTTGTAATGGCTACAGGAGGGAAGCCTCTGCCCGAATCTACTGCCCTTCCTCCTACCCTTGCGATTGAGAGGAGAGAGGGATAGAGGGAAAAAGAAGAAAAAAGAGGTAAAAGTGGAAAAATTCTGTTTACATCACTGTCAACAAGCCCTTCTGTAATCCTAGGTTCTTCCTTCACTCTCTGGGGTCATTGTTTCCTTTCACAACATTGTATTTATATTTCTTGTCCCAGAAGCCTCATCTCTGCTTCAACCCCCAGATCTCGGAGGAGGCCCAACCAAGCTCTTCCTACTTCCTTCAGCAATGATTAACTCCTAAGCAGCTAGTAGGGACACCTGAGGCAGCTGGATATCTCAGCAGAGAGAGGCATTCCTGACATTCCAAATTTCAACTGGTAGTTTTGTAGTATATCCAAGGTTCTTAGCCAGGATTCATGGTTAGAATACAGGGTAAGGGTCAGAGAATTTGGAGAAAATTACATCTCTATATTCACTAATTTCTAACAAAATGTATCATTTTCAATTACAACACATAAGCAAAAGGAAAAATACCACCTAGTATCACCTATAACTTTGTCATGAATAGAAATCAATTCCTTTCCCATATATTATAGTTGTTGCAAATATCTTGAAATGTTATTTATACTTATTACCACTTAGAAATTAGGATGATTATTAAACCTGCTGTTAGATTTGTGTTAACATGTAGACATGTTATTGAATGTGTTACTGAAGAAACACATTATATCACAAGTCTGTTTAAAAACATTTTGATAGCTGCCCTTCAAAAGAGTGGTTTTCTTTGGTATTCTATGGCTTTTATTTAACTGATTTAACTGATTACGAGAAAGGGCCCACGGTTTCACCAGATTGTCAAGAGTGTCTAAGGCACAAAAAGGGTAGCAACTCTGAGAACGCAGCCCAGCCCTTCATCAGCACCCATCAGGCATTACATATGTTAAGTAGCCATTTGTGAGCTGGCCTGTCTCCTGCTTTCCCGAGATTAACACAATAGTACCACTAGGTGCATAAATAAGCCATGTTCAGGCAAGCATCGATACAGGCTGCTGTTGAGGTATAAATAACATGTTTTAGGGGCCTGAGGACAGAAGAATTAATCAAAGCTTGGTGACTCTGGGAAGATTCATGGAGGGAGTAACATTTGAAGGGGCCTCGTTCAGCCCTAAGCAGCTGAAGAGGGAACCATGTTGCTTCCACCTCTGCATGAGAAGTCCATGGCTGCTCCCTCACGAGCTGCTCCCCAGAAAAATACCTGATTGAGGCTACTGGAGTGAGGTTTCCTTTGTGAAAATCCCAGGAGCAGTTCTTCTTCAAATATAGTTTTCCAATCCCCTAACAGCTATGGTAGCTTGTCCCTCTATTTATTCACTCTCCCCCCACCCCCAGCTCCAATTGGGGAGGAATAACCTGAGATGCAGTAGATGGAACAATATCTTAGGGACAAGCTAGATGGGGTTCTCACCTCTGCTCTGGTTATTGATAAATTGAAGTGTTGAACATGATGATCTTCATTCCTACCCACTTTGCCTCCTGGGCATATTTGAATGTTGGAGGGGAAATATCATTTAGTCACTCAAATGTTTCACTTGCAGTGAGAAAGCCAATACTCACTCCCCCCTCACCAATTCTAATGCACTGGGAATGAGACAACCCACCATGAGATGATTAAGAAGCATATTAAAACCCGCTCCTCTGCCCACCCCAACCTTCCTGAAGTGTGTTGCTAGAAAATACAAATGAACTGGCCATCCAGTTCTTTAGAAGTTGGAGAAAAGTGAGAGGTACAGGTGGAGAGGGAGACCTGGGTGATGCTGTGAACTGTGATGAGCAATATGAAGCAGCGAGCTGCCGCTAATGTACCTGCAGAGGGTCCAGTGGGGCTCTCCTACCCTGACTCTACTGTATCGCTCTCACTCCTCTGATCTCAGACGCAGTGGCTGAGCTGTACTGTCTGCAGAGATGTCTATACATATACATTTCTCAATGTAACTCTTTCATTTCACACTTCATTTCTAAAAAGGAGAGATGAAAACTTGGGGTGATGAAAACTTATGTGTTGCTATGAAGTGTTAGGGATGGGGGATTTCTAACCCCATAGTCACCAATATAATTGCTTTCACTGCCTTTATTCTTCTCTGATGCTCAGGACCTGTCTATTAGGTTACTCTCTGGGGTCATTGTTCCCTTTCAAAACTATATTCCTACTTCTTGCCCCAGATCCCCATTCCTGTTTCAGAACCCCTGGCCTCCTGGAAGGCCCTACCAAGCTCTCACACCTTCCTCCAATGTCAACTCCTACTCCACCTAGTGGAGACACCTCAAGCAGCTGGGTGTCTCAGCAGGGAGATGCATTCCTGCCATTCCTAGTTGACAGGTGGGTTTCTAGGATACTCAGGTTCTGAACTAGGAAGGGTCAGTATTCCCTTCTTTTAAAATATTCAGTGAATTCTCTAGACTCCAGATAGATAGAAAATCTCAGAGGTGAGGCAAAAAAGGGAGCAAGATCCAACAGAAGTTTCTGGCCCTAAAACTGAGGGAAGAAATGTTGAAAGGGACAGAAAACAGATTTAATATGAGTATGTCACTCATACCACATTTTTCAGCAAAATCATATGTGATTTTTTTAGGAATGAACCAGCAGGCCATTCAAAGATGACTTAGGTTTAGAAATGATTCTTACACATAGACTGACAAAGAATTATATTGTCATCATCATTATCATGGAGTGGAATGAAGTGGGAAGAGAGAAACAACTTTTAAAAGGTGGATGTAAAACACACCAGAAGATTTGCCTATAAAAACCACAGAAAGAGTGCAGAGAAATTTTTTCCATAAAATCTCAAGGAGACTGCTTTTAACAAAAATTATATTCAGAGAAAACATTACAAAGAAGAAATAGGTTCAGAGAAAAATGTAAAAGGAATAAAAAAAGATGAGATATGAACTTAGAGAAATGAAAAGGAAAAACAATCCAGAAAGAATAAAGATGACCAATAATACAGTGATATATATAGTAGCAGGTTTGACAACATCACTCAAAATGAAATGGAAAAAAGTAAAGACACAAAAAGATTATAAAGAAAGTACTGGATGTGGAAGAAAAACAAAGAGGATCCAACATAAATTTGTTGACATGTTTGAGAAAATGAATGGAACAGATGAAATAGAAATGATTTCAGTAAGATAGAAGATGACAGTTTCTTGCAATAAAAGTCTGAATCAGCACAATGAAGAGTAACAGCAGGATCCAGTAAAGATTGACAACACAATCAACACCAAGCCATACCCTGAAAAATTTGCTGAATATGAGATAAGGAAGAATTTATACAGGCATGAAGAAGAGAAATTAAATCACAAATAAGGGAAAAGTCTGGCTGACTTCAGTCAATGCCAGTTCAATGCTAGGAGGTGAAGGAATGCCAACATAGTTCTGAAGGTAAAAAAGTGTTGCTAAATAATTTTTAACTATGCAAATTCAAGTCTAAAGGCAACAGATAATCTCAATAATACAAGTTATTAGATATCACATTATATATGAATCCTCAGAAAAATTAAATCCAATGGATCAAGGAATGACTCAATATAAATATAATAAATTTATTGAATGGTTTGAATGTGAAATATCCAGACATAAAATGTTTTTTCACATTCTCCAACACTGTCTCCAAGTTGTCCCAATTCAGTCTGCCTTTCTTAATCTTTTAACTATCTTGACCTAATCTCATCACTTTTCCAATAATTTCAAGTATTCAAAATCCAGTGAAGTTTCTCTCTTGTGTTGGTGAACATTCTGATACTGTAACAAAGTGTCAGAGTTAATCCACTTATAAATAGAAAGGTTTATTTTGGCTTGCAGCTTTGGAGTTTTAACAATGTGATTGGTGAACCTATTGCTTTCAGGCTTTTGGTGTGGGTTGGAGACATGTCATGGTGAGAAGGCGTGGCATAGCAAAAAGTTCATGATAGGGAAGCATAAAAGAGGAAAGGAAGGAGGCTGAGGTCCCACCTTAGAAGGAGGTTCTCCCAGGCCCCACCTCTTAAAGTTGCGGCTATCTCCCAGTTGCAACAAGCTGTGGATCAAGTCTAACACGTGGGCCTTTGGAGTACAAATCCAAACCACAGCATATCTTATATTCACTTTAACTCTCATTTTCTTTCCTTCCAAAAGTGGGCACCTGTTATTCCTTCTTTCCTCACCCTCCTCTGTACTCTTTCGTTTGATTCTCTATCTCTTCTGGTATAGTGTAGTGAGAAGGAGAGATGGGGAAATGGGGGCAAACATCACTTTGGTGGTACCTTTGGGTGTTTTCTAAGGTTACCTCTTGGTACCTTAGAGTTATCTTTCATTGACGTTTCTTCCAAGTGGTAGATATATACTGAACATGTGGATAAACTTGCTTGTTTTTCTCTTGTTAATCTGTTTGGTGTTACAGAAGTCTGTGCCAACCATGAATTTATGAAGACTGAAGAGAAGTTATATTTCTTCCCTCCAAATTCCAGGAAACTTGTCATCTTCCAATTTAGATATCTGGAGTCTGGGTGGCTCTATGATGACCTGCACTCTCTGCCTTACTTACTTTTCCACCAACTCTTAATTTCAGCCTCAGTTGGACCCAGGCAGCATCTTTCATGGCAAGCAGTTCAATAGAAATGGTTAAAAATTATGATTTTAATCCACCCTACTTTTTTCAACCTCAGAGTAGTGATTTTTAACTAGAGGTGATTTTACTCCACTTGCCCCAGGGCAGTTGGGCACATCTAGAGACATTTGGTTGTCACACTGAGGGAAAAGCATGTTTCTACTCACATCTAGTGAGTAGAGAGTGAGTAGAGGTCAGCCACACAACTAAAAATCCTCAAAGGGATTATTGGCCTACTGAAGTGGTATGAAAATTAAACTATAAGTATCTGAACAATCAGCAGCCACAGAAGCATTAACTACACTTAAGCAGAAAATACAGCTGCCACTGGCCCTTTTCCAGTATTAAGATGTACCCTAGTATCAGCAAGCCAACTCACATCCGAGAATGGGCTTGTCTGTGCCCAGTTCAGGGGTTTATCTGCATGTAGACACATCTGACACCTAATCTAACAGTGCCTCTCATCTCCATTTTAAGTGCTCTGAATCACTGCTACTCCATGTTGATTTTCTTCCTTGACAAATAATTTATTGGGGAGAAAACTTTTTCTAAAGTTCAGCAATTTGTCAATATTACTGTGGGTTATTTTTTGTTATTGAAGTGAGGTAAAATAAAAATGAACCCCTACAATGCATAGCTCTTATACTATGATCCTGTTTTTGTAGAATTATCTCTATTTCTCCTATTTATGTATGTACCTACTGCAATGTTTGAATGGTGTTCACAGAGTGATAAGTGATAGATATTTGTGGGTAGTTGACTTGGAGTGTTTTTTCCTCCCTCTTCTTTGTTTCTCCCCAGATCACTTAAAGTTTATTTTCTTATAGTGATGAATATAATATCCATAAAACCAATGAATTTGTTCTTTCATACAATAAAAACAAGAGCAACAACAAGAAAACCTTTTCAATGGATCTTTACACAACTCAGGAGAAAATTCCAACTAATTTCTTCGGTTCCCTTGTTCATATAAAAATAAGAATGATACAAATACCAGTAACCAAAGCCAAAAATACATATGTTCCAATGGCTGAAGAACATTTTGGGGGCTGCTAGCAATTATCCATCTGCCTGAAAGGGGAAGGCTAGCTGTATTTTAACCTCCTTTTCTTGATCTCCTTCATCTTCAAGAATGAAAACACACACCAAATACAATGCCTTTGAACATTTCTTACTGAACTCCTCTTCCCACTAACATGCCATTCAGGTAAGAGTCTCCTTCATTTTGCCAGTAATGATTTGTCATTTGCACATACAGTGGATGTAGATAGAAATTTAGGGATATAGAAAAGGAAAGACAGATTGAATTTCAAGAGAAGTACCCACCAGCCACTGGAAAGCAAGAAACACCCATGAACCTTTAAAATGCAAAACTAGCATTCCTGAGCAACCTAACCCATGTCCATAGCCTGTGTCCTTGGTCCACACCCTTGTCCCATGCTCTTGTCTACAAGAGTAACATAAGGGCAGTGTGCATGTGCTGGACAACTGGTGCCAATTGTGTAACGCTGCCCTAGCTCCACCTCTAGGGTAGCCCCTGGGAACTGTCCCTCTATAAATATTAACAGCCCACACTAAGGGGTTGCTCTCTGTCACTCTGGAGATGGCCCTCCTTCTCCCTTGAATGTGTATTCCTTGCTTTACCCCAAACGTTTCTCCCTCTTGAGATAGACCAAATTCTCCCCAAATGTCTCTCTGCTTTCCTAAATAAACCTTTGTCTGCATCTCTGACTGGCACATGCAAAAATTCTGTTCTGACACATATGCCAAGGACCCCACTTGTCCTGAGTCAAGGTCCCCCTCTCTGGGAACTTGGACCGCCAGTGACAGATGGGAGGGTGGGAAGAGGCCTTTCTCTCCCAGTTACTGCCTATTGCACAGAGGAACAATGTTCTTTCATTTCTACAGCTCTTATTTTCATGAACATTGTAAAATTTATATTATGTCTAAAATTTTTCCTTGAATAAAACAGTGCATAAATCAGTGGCTCCTTTTCACCTTTAAAAGCAACAACAATAATAATAATAACAAAAATAACAATAGTCTATCTCCTTCTTTTATGGGCACCAGAGCCAAGCATATGCATTCTATTTGGAGAATGCAAATGCCTCAAGCCAGCATTTCTTTCACCAGCTCTCAGCAAGTGGCCATTTAGGCTTAATTGCTCCTCACAGCATAGTCCAATTAAGAACGGGCATTGGCGGGCTAAGGGCTATTTGTTAATCCATAAAAGGTATGAAAGACAGTACTTGTTTTGCCTGCGGTTTTTATTCACATGTTTGGGTGAAAACCTAAACAGCTGGCACACTCCGCAAGTGATATGTGTGTGTATTAATCTGTTGTTATGGGTCGGACAAGTATATGAATGTATTTCACACACACACACACACACACACACACACACACACACACACCCCACACATATACAAAAAAATGCCCAACTTTTTTTCATCTAATCCAAAGGAGAACTTTGTCAAGATATTGCTGAAACCTACCCAAGCATGATGATTGAAATCGTGGCCAGGCCAAAACTAGCTTAGAGGAGACAAACCTCTGAACCCAGGGTGTTTTTGTAGCACAAATATGGTTTTCTTTCCTGGGAGAGCAATTTCCTCATTGAAGTGCCAAATTCTATTAGAGTATGTCATTGTGAGCTGTTGTTGTTTAGCATTCTTTCTAAACAGAATTTTGATTTTCTGAGAATTTGCTTTCTGTATATCATTTCGATTCAATCCAGGGAGAACTGTCGTTCTACGCTGGAGACAGTATCAATGTGCAGAGCAGGGGGTGTGCAGCTGTGTGTCTTTGGGGACTCGATGAAAATAGGCAAACAGGAAGAAAAATATATCATACAACAACTGTTAGTGTTTTCAGCCAGTTTCAATGTTTCTACATTTGCTTCTGCATGAAAAAGAAGCTGATGGGTATCCATGTGCCAAGGGGCTACCTGCTGCCTTCTTATAAGTTTTGCTTTTCAGAAAAGAGAAAGCTCAACAAAGACCCCATTCAGGCTAAGGAAAGGGGCAGGTCAGAAAGATGTGTTGTCTACAAGGGTCAGACTCAAGCAGTGGTGGGAATTTGGGAAGGTGGGAAGAAAGAATTGACTCTCTTGGCAGCAAAGAATTTTAGTCATGGCCATGATCACCTTTGCTTTCCCAGAATGCAGTGAGATTGAAGTCAGGTGTCTGCCATGATTTACACGTTGGGCTTTGAAGACAGGCAAAGCCATCAATCCATTTCCTTGTTCTTTCTTCTCTAATTTCTCCCTTTCCTAACTCCCAGTTTCCCGGGGGATTCCACTTCATTTATAACATCATATCTGGCTTCCTGACTTTCTCTATTATATAAACAAAGTAAGGTGGGAAAGCCTGATCAGGTTTTCATATATCTGGGCTGCTCTATAGTCAGTCAACCTGACTTCGCTGGGACTACAGATTTTTCTGTTCCTTAGGTAACTGAAAGCTTCTCCTCTGCATCCTCCACTTTGTTTTTATTTTTACCTTATTGTTGATTGTTAACCAAAGCAATTCTGATGAGTGGAACTTGCTAATTTCAGAACCGCATCTACCATCAAATAAGGAGTCTTCTTCCAGAAAGCATATGCACCCACCTACCTCTAGGGCTGCATCTACGCTTCTGGCTGGCTTCAAGTAATGATATTTACCCAGTTCATTGAAATGTCACACTTAGGACCAAGCCCTATAAATTATTATTGTGTTTGTGTTACATTGTAAAGATAAAGGTCAGATCAGAGCTCAGATTTATTCATACCGTGATATGTTTCTGAGAATCAGTAGCAAAACTATTGTTCTTTCAGTTACAAGAACATAGAAGAAAAGTGCACTTATTCCTAAATAAAGGAAAAGAAATAGCCATAGAACCAGTAGTTCTTGGATCAAATAACAGTAAAGGAGAGGTTAGCTCATTTAGGGTATGAGTACATTACCTCTGATTTTCTAACAGTCTTTTAATAGTGACTGGATGAGGTAAAAGGTCAGAGACAAGTTCAAGAAGATGAAAGGATCTAATGGATCATTGTGTAGTGACTGAGTAGGTAATCCCCTCCTTCTTAGGCCAAGTTGGTCCTCCAGTTACCCACAAAAAGCTGTTGGCTAGGAAGCCCATCATTTGAACTGAGGACTTCATGCACAGGTAGTCACAAAGTATGTGGCTTTTTACCTTGAACTAAAAATTTCCAAAAGCAGGATTGCTTGTCAGTCTGAGAGCCTGGTAGCCTTAAATAGGAAGTAGGTCAGAGACGAGGTGTGCTAGAGGGTGCTACAGGGCTGGAGGGACCCCCCCTGTGTGGGTTGAATCCCAGCTGGTGATGTGGAGTGCTCGCTCCTGGTGTGTCAGCTGCCCCAGCTCCGCATGCACTAAGCAAGGTAGACTCTCAGGCCAACAGCTCTTACTGGCACTTCATAAAAATCCCAGGCCATCCATATCAAACGATGTTTCTTCCATAAAATTTGGCTTTTGAGCTTTGAAAGAATCTACCAGGCTCACTCCCATTCTTCTTGCTCACTTATCATCCTTTCAAGGATTATCTCCACACGGAGAGAGCGATGTTTGAAGGGTTTAGTCTCCTGAGCTATTTGAACAAGAACTGCCGGATAATCTTTTACTTGGCTCTCTCATTTCTGTGATTTACCCTTTTTCCTCTTTTTACTTATTTATTTTAAAATTCTCAATTGAATTGCAGTGCCTTTAACGCTCTCCTTTTTCTATATTCTTTTGGAGCTTTTTATTCTTTATGAACTCATTCATACTAATGACCACTACAAACTCTGAAGTGCTTGCTGTGCAGCTGGCACTGCCCTGGACATGGTAAGGAAGGATTGTGCTTGATATGATATGATTTGAGGCATTTGCTAGCCTTTGCCATTTTAGTAGAAAGAAGAAAATATGCAATTGTATTTTTAAGACCCTAAAAATGGGGCTGGGGTTGTGGCTCAGTGGCAGAGTGCTTGCCTCGCATGTGTGAGGCACTGGGTTTGATTCTCAGCACCACATATAAATAAAAAAATAAAGATCTATCAACAACTAAAAAAAAATTATTTTTAAATTTTAAAAAAGACCCTAAAAATAACACTCAAATGGGAGAATAATAAATACATACTCACTTAATATTATTAAACACTTAATTGAATTTTACCTTGGTGAGTTTCATTTATCCTAATATTTCTTCCCAACATTTACAGGGTAAACATTTACAGGGAAAACATTTACAGGGAAACATTTATCAATGTCTGTCTTTAAGTGCTACCATCTCTTTTTCTTTGGTTCCACCATTTAAAAATGAATCATTATTCTGAAAATAGTAAATGCTACTGCTAAAAGGATTCCCTGAATGGAACACATTTTGTATTAAGGGGAAACTGAATCAACTAATAAGAACTGGAGACAGCTTGCCACTGATTTTCTTCTTTCTACTCTCTTCCTCATTTTTTTTTTTTTTTTTTGTGTACTTTGCATTTCCTCTAGGTTGAGTGTTTTGTTGTCTTTTGTGTGTGTGTGTGTGTGTGTCAGGGATGGAATCCAGGGGTGCTTAACCACAGAGCCACATGCCCAGCCCTTTTTATTTTATATTTTGAGACAGGGTCTCACTAAGTTGCTGAGGTTGGCTTTGAATTTGTAATCCTCCTGCTCCAGCCTACCAAGCAGCTGAGATTACAGGAATGCACCACTGTGCTGGCTAGGTTGAGTGTTTTTAACCTATCAATGAATTTACAATCCTTTCCAAGAGATGTAAGCAGAGAGTTGGAGCCATTCTTCTCTTTTCTTTTTCTTTCTTTCTTTTTTATGGTGCTAGAATCATCATCATTTCTTTAACCTGGACCACGAAGCTCAGTTTCAAACCAGAAGCCAGAAGATAACAATGGCTAAATGTAAGTCATTTATAATCCATCTTTAATTCAGTCCGTCAACAAGCATTTACTGAGAACCTACATTTTTAGGCACTGTTCTGGGCATTTGGAATTAATATGTGAACAAATCAAACCAAGATCCTTGTTATTGTGATTTTGCATTATAGTGGGTGATATAATCTTTTACTTGGCTCTCTCATTTCTGTGATTCACCCCTTTCCCTCTTTTTACTTATGTATTGTTAATTACAATAAGTAATAAATCAGGTAAATGAGTTAATTATCCAGCTTATTAGAAGATAAGTGCTATGGAAAGGAAAAAAAAGAAGAAGAAGAAGAGCAAAGTAAGGGGATCAGCTATAGGGCAAGTATTGCAATTTTAAAATAAGTATTATAGAGTCGGTTTTATTGAGAAGATGCTGTTGGACCAGGGGCCCTACTTGTCTGGGACCCACAAGTGCTCACAAAATGTCAGGAGAGCTAGGCCGAGTTGTGCCATGGATTTTCTTCCTAGAATGTGGGAGAGGCTCCAGTTTTGAAAAATGAACTATTAAGAGACAGGACTACAGTTTTTCTCTATTTCCTCCCAGTGCTGGAAAAATATTCATACAGAGAAGCATTTTACAGGCAAAGACAGATGAAAGACTTCAGAACATACTGTCAGCGGTGCGGTCTCTATTTCTTACTACAACTTAGGTAAAACCCTTTGGGTTTTACCACTGGACCACTAGGCAGTATTCATATAAAACCATAGGTTTAATTTAGAGATGCCTGTGCAGGAGTATGTCACAGAATTATTATAAAGAGTTTTTGTTTAATGCACTTGAAGTTTGAGTCTTAGGTGTATACGTGTGTGTGTGCATGTGTGTGCATGTGCATGTGAATAAAATGGGTTTTTCTTGTTAGTCAAAGATGCAATCTGTGTGCAAAGAATTGCACAGCTTTTATTTTATACAGATGGGAGTTCACAATCATTGCCTCATTCATATATTCAGTTGTGTTGATAATTAGAGTTTGTAATTTCTCAAACTGTGAGGCAATGATTCTATTACATGTATCTTTTTGTGATGTCTAGAGAAAGGCTCTTAAAATTGTTTGGTCGTTCATAGCATTTCTAATGGAGACTGACTATTTAATTCCCTTCTTTGAGGGAACTTGGAGTCTGATAAGTAATACGTCAGAAATGATTATGGAAAAGCAAACCATGAATGTGTCCCAAAAGAATAAGTATATCTTTGGGAAATGAAAGGAATCTCCTGAATTTTCACCCTGTCACATGTTAAATTGAGAGCCATTTAGATGAGATCACACCATCATACCCAATGCAGTGCCCAAGTTTGATGTTTTAAAATGGATTGTCTCCTCTTTCTTTGAATGTCGAGGCAAGAGCAGCTACAATTTCTGACCAACTTTTTGTGTGGTGTTGCTTAGGGGAGGAAGAATGGGATTTTCATGGAATTAGGAGCTGTCTTGTGGTAACTTTAGAATAATCACCTGTCTTCTGGGGATCAGGCTGTGGACAGCAGCTAGTTGTGGAGCTGCCCTTTTGCTGAGAGGGAGCTAAGCATGGGGCTGGTGGTTGAGCAAGGTGAGCAGGTGTTCTTCTTGCCTGAGGAGAAGGGAGGCCTCCTGGTGAGAAAAGGCTTGAACTCATTTTGTTTTGCAAGCATTACATATGAAAACAAAGGGATCAGAAGATGCAAAGAGGAGAGGCAGGAATTGCTTAAGTCCAATTTATTCCCCCAGCAAACAGTTGTCACCAAGAGCAAACCCAACCTTTTCTGAGTTTTTGCCTGTGATGTCCTGGGCAGCCAGAGTCTGTCCCAGGTCTGAGTGGGACTCCTGCTCCATCTCCCTGATTGCTGGTGGCTCTGGTCCAGGCTCCTAACACATTAGGACTTTCCTTTTCTGAATAGTGAATATAACACTGTTCGTCTCTAAGAGTGGGTGAGAGTTCTGTGCTTTGCAGCGGAAAGGGATTAGCCAACACCCTACTTTCATCTTGTTATAACACATGTAGGGAAAAATTAAGGTTCCAGAAGACTGTCACTTATATTGGAAAGTTTAAAAAAATCGTATGAGTTGAAGAATACATCAGGTATATTCTTCACTTTTGTTGCTCTAATCATCTGAGACATAGCTTTTGCACTCTATAGACAGCTTTGGATGGAAGTCCTTAAAGGGCCAGAAACAATTGCAAAAACATCTTTTTCTGATGGGGAATGTTTTCTTGAATGGTAAAAGCTTAGAGAAAAGTCTGGACTTCCACATATTGCTTTTGCCTAGAATGCAGATTGATGTAAAGTTTCATTCTGTTTTTCTAAATTTAACAGTCTGTATCATTTACAGCCAGGCATGTAATAAAGGATTTGGTGATGGTGAAAATTGCAAATTTATTTATGTATTTTCAATATCGTTTCTCTGGGCAGGACTGAAATGGCCTGGTTGACTCTCTATCTTAATTTTTTTTTTTAAGGAATTTTATTGTCGTCAATGTGGATTATCTAAGGGCTGATAATCAAGGAAATGGATTGAGCCCCTTTGCTCTTCTATTTTCCCTGACTCCCAGATTTTAGGAAGATTTTGCTGCTTATTGTACCTTCACAAGAGATAGGACAAAGACAATGAAAAATGGCCAAACCTGATAGACACAGGTTCTTAGGCTGGATTGTTTTATGGGTGTCAGTGTAGTTTTGGGAGCTAAAATGTCTATCCTCCCACATATTGCCTGTGTCTTTTAGTCTCTAAAGACTAAAGATCTTTTAATCTGTCTGTACCTCAGTTTCCTAATCTATAAAATGGAATGTACTAGAATGTTCCTTAAAGAGTTACGGTAGGAGTCGGAAGATACAAGTAAAGAACACAGAGCAGGGCCTGGTATATGGTACCTGCTGATTAAGCATTTGCTCTCATTACTGTTGTATTGTCATTTTAATGTAATGTTCAGGTATCACTGCAGTCCTTGTGGCAGAACATGAACCTCTCAGGAAGCTGACAGTCATGCATATCAGCCACATAGTGTCCTGCAGGGTCTTCCCTTTGCACAGTCCCCTAGAAAGGGACATCTGGCTTGGGCCCTTTTCTTTCCTCCTGCCTTCTGTGATAGAGATTGTTTAACTTATCTATCGCTGTGAAACAAACCACCCAAAACTCACTGGCGTAAAACAACAATGATTCACCATGTGCCCAACTCTGTGGTTTGGTGGGGCTAAGGTGGGTGGTATTTATTCAGGTGCAGGCTGAGGTCTCTCTATCAGCTGCATTTTGCTGGAATCTTGGGCTGAGTGGACTCTCATCCTCAGGTCCTCTCTCCATGTGACCGCTTGGTCTTCAGCAGTCTAGCCTGAGCTTGTGTGTAGCATGGTAACTGGCTTCAAAGACAGAAAAAGCAGGAGCTGCCAAACTTCTTAAACCCAGATCTGAAATAACATCACTTCTAACATATTCTATTTGTCAGAGCAAGTAATAAGGCCAGTTCAGCTTCAAGGGGAGGGGAAATGGACTTTGCTTCTGAGAGAAGGTGCTAAAGCAGAGGTGGGAGGAATTATAGATGTTGATATTGGAGACCATATACCACAGTAGTTCACTCTTTGTGTCTTGCTTATAGGAAATTTTTGAGGGATACCAATTGTCATAGTCTGTTCCTACTGCTATAACAAAATACATTAGATTGGGTAATTTTTAAACAGAGGAAATTTATTTCTTAAAGCTCTAGAATTTATTTCTGAAAGTCCAAGATCAAGGCACCAGCAGAGTTGGTATCTGGGGAGGGCCTGTCCCTCATTGATGATGCTATCAGTGTGTCCTCACATGGCAGAAGGGCAAGAGGGACAGAGAGAGCCTCCCTCAAGTCAACTGCTTAATATGATTACATTGGGGATTAGTTTCAACACATGAATTTTGGGAGTGGGGTACTCACATTCAGACCATAGCACCAATAAAATAATCCAAGCCTAGGCATCTTCCTGTGCCAATACCTGTGTCCTTGCTATGTTGAGCCCTGGGAATGCTGTCTTTTATCTGCTGGCCTTGTATCATTATTTTTATACCCAGCAGCACTGGGTATACTATAAGCCCAATGATTTCACATAGAGATGATTAACAGTCTTTAATGAAGAGAAAGAAGTTCTGTTCTGTCTGGTCAAGCCCAGACTTTTGAATGGTTTAAGTAATTATCTTGCATTTCTCTACTTCTCTTGGCTTTGAGAAGGGGGAGTCATCTGCTTCTTGCTCCTGTCCCACAGAGCATAAATCTAAGCAATCACCATCTAGAGGCAAACCAACTAAAGCTTGAGGGAACTTCATGATATGGTACAACTTTCCACTTTTTTCCTCTTCCCTTTCAATATTCCTCAAGTCCCTTCACAGATTCAATCAAAAGTACCAAAAGTGAGAGCTGGAATTCATCCCAGAGGGAGTCCAGCTCAAGGGTTTGCACGAGAGATTGCATTGCCCCTCTCTCAAGCTAAGAGTAAATTTTGATATCATAATGGGAGGGAGTGGTGGGCTTCCAGCTTCTCTCTCTCTTCTATGAACAACCCTGTTTTTATGTGTTCCATGTAGGTTCTGCTTAAATAGGAGTTCCATTAAAACCAGCTTGAAATCTCTGAGAACAAGGCCCTGGGAGGCGTAGTTATGTGTTCAGGCAGAGCTGTGCCAAGAAGCAGAGCAGCCTGGGCATCTGAGAGGCTCAGTACCTAGTGCTAGGCACATGTCTGGAGTGGGAAGCAGGGGCAGGGAGCTATACCAACCAGACCTCTCCAGGTTAGACGTTGAGAAAGCAGGAAGATAAGTCCTGTGGACATGACAACTTGTAGTGCCACAGGTGAGGTTAAGTAGAGGGTAAAGAAAGTGCCTCCTGGGAGAGGGAACCAGGAGACTATACATTCTTGTTCTGATAATTAGAGTTATCAGAACTAGGGTGTTATGGTTTGGCTATGAGGTATGCCCCCCAAACTCACCCATGAGATAATGAATGCAGGAATGGTCAGAGTGAAATGATTAGATTATGAGAGCCAAAACCTTACGAGTGGATAATAACCTTATGAGTGGATAATCTATTTGGTAGATTACTAATTTGAATGAATTAAGTGACAGGAACTGTAGGCAGGTAGGGTGTGGCTGGAGGGGGGGGCATGCCCTTGGGCATTATACCATTCCTGGATTTTTACACTCAAGCTCTCCCTGCTTCCTGGCTGTCATGAACTGAGGAGCTTTCTTCTGCCATGAAGTTCTTTCCGCCTCTTCTTAGGCCCAGAGCTATGGAGTTGGCCAACCATGGACTGAACCTCTGAAACTGTGAACCAAAACAAACTTTTCCTCCTCTAAGTTGTTCTTGTCAGATCTTTTGGTCACAGCAATGAAAACCTGACTAAAAAATAGGGTCTGTGCATTTTTCTTCTCCCCCTTCCCACACTTAATGCTCAGCTTTTCCCCTAAATTTGGACAAGTATTTAAAAAGAGTCTAGGTTTGAAGGAGTATCACATGGTTCTCCTACTCTCAGCACTCACATGAATCTGTCTGGCTCGGTGCCCTCAGAAACTTGGGCAGCTAGTGGCTGAGCCATGGGGTGAAGGCGAATCTCTAGACTCCTATTCCAGCTTCCTTTTCTCACTATGAAACACTTTCTCCTTTGTAAAGAAACCAGCAAGGTGATGCTTACCCATAGACAAAGGGCATACGCCAGGAACTTGTCTTCACACTGCCTCATTTTCTTTATTCAAATAAATCAAGAATATAGTTTCCTCTCTTTCAGCTGTTATGAGACTTGCTGATATAGTGTGTATGACTCTTTGGAATAAAGGCATAATGTAAAACAAAATTGTATTAATAAGATATTACTAATATTAATCAATATGAAATGCAATACTCTGCTGGGGTGAGGAAGTCAGGAAAGAACACTGTAAACTCCTCTGGGATCTGCAAGACCAGACACTTCCCAATGCTTCTTGCTAAATACTCAGCCTAGAAATGGTCCCCCAAAGTGCGGTAAAACATGCAACTCTAATGTTTGTGTTAGATTGAAATTATGGCTTGGAAAATTCTAGTATTTTCTTTAATCATAAAAAGAGTAAGAGATGTAAAATTTCATGTAATTATCCAGTCAGAATGGAGGCTGCATCACATTCTGTGCTCTGTGTGATAACTGCTTAAAAAGGTCAGGGTTCTTACATTTCTTCTGTATAGACCGTGTTCTAATTGAACTTCCTAATGTGTCTGACAGATGAGAAATCGCTCATTTTGACCCTGAATGTCCCATATTTGGTTCACATCAGCTAATAACATGGGATTATTAGTTTAGTATTTTATACAGATCTGTAATAAAGACCCTAGTTCCAATGATAGCAATCATAAAATTTTTTTGTTGTATTTTTCCATGTGGCTCCAAGGAACACACAGTTGTGACCATTCTCTCATTAAGCAAAAAACAAAAAACAAAAAAAACAAAAAAAACAAAAACAAACAAACAAACAAAACCAAAGAAAAACACCATAGCTATATTTTTCCTTTTGGTACCAGGGATTTAACCCAGGGGCACTTAATCACTGAGTCATATCCCCAGCCCTTTTTATTTTATATTTTGAGACAGACTCTTGCTAACGTTTCCTAGGGCCTCACTAAACTGCTGAGGCTGGCTTTGAACTTGCAATCCTTCTGCTTCACCCTCATGAGCTGCTGGGATTACAGGAATGCACTACTATACCTGCAGTTATATTATTTTTATTTTGCAACACAAGGCCCTGAGTTACATGAGAGTTAAGCCACTTCTTGAGTTCCCACGGGCCATGGGTAGAACTGGGAGTTCATCCAGTCCTCCTGATTTGCTGGGCTCTCCAATCTTGCAAAACAGTATGGAAGGCTTTCAGAGTTTAATTTGGACCCTAGAAAGTCATGTATCTTTTCTGTGTATCACTTTACTTGTTCATTGGTTAGTATTCATTGAGACAGCCTGTACCAGCAGACACTATGGGGATTTCTGTAAATTGGGGGTAATAAACTAAATGAAACCCATACTGAAGCTAAAAGCAATCCAAAGTCACACCCAGTCAGCCAAAGTCCCATGGTCACAGAGTCCATATATTAGCATTAGACTAAAAATAGAACTTTAAAGACCCAAAGAAGCAACACAGCCCGGAGAGAATATCCTGACATCCTGTCCTCTAACCCCTAACCATTCACAGAAAGAAGCATAATGTTCTATCCCATCCTGATGACTCATTTAAAAATCTCAGAAGTAACTATGTTCTTTCTGGTTCCTTCTGTACTGATTTCCATCCCTCTTTCTCCTCTGTGGTCACTTCCCTTATATCTTCACATCCGTTTTTCTTCTATCAGTCCTTCATACCCTGCCACTCCTTGAGGTCATGCACTGGTTCCTCTTCTCATTTCCACTCACATTCTCTCCCTGGGTGATTTGATCCACTTTCTTGCTTCAATTATCATGAAGATTGTAAATGCCCAAATCAGTACCACCAGCCCAGGCCTTTTGCCTTAAGATCTCTATCTGGCTGGACCTACAACTCTTCAAGTTTGACATATCTCAAACTTCTTTCATTTTTTGTAGAGGGAGGTACCAGGGATTGAACTCAGGGGCACTTGACCACTGAGCCACATCCCCAGCCCTATTTTGTATTTTATTTAGAGACAGAGTCTCACTGAACAGCTTAGCACCTTGCTCTTGCTGAGGCTGGCTTTGAACCTGTGAATCTCCTGCCTCAGCCTCCCAAGCCACTGAGATTACAGGGATGTGCCACCGTGCCTGATCACATCATTTTCTTCATTCCTTACTTCCACTACCTACCCTCTTCTTCCATTCCAGACATCTGGCACCTATCAAATAAAGGACATCACTGTCCACTTGGTTTAGCAGTCCCAAACCAGAGCCAACCTTAGTCTTCCCTCTATTACAAAGTTCTGCCAATTTTATGGAGATATATATGAATATATATGTGTGTGTATATATAAATTATACATATATACTGGTATTTATATATGTATCATATATATACTGATTTTCTTTATTTTTTCCCTCAGTAGAGACCAAAAATAGCTATTTATAGTCTCTAATTCTTTTTTTTCCCTCCCTCCCTTCCTTCCATTTTTCTTCCTTTCTTCTTTTGTGGTTCTGGGTATTGAACCCAGGCCTTCGTGCATGCTAGGCAAGCACTCTACTACTGAGCTACATCCTCTGCCCCATAGTTTTAATGTAATTTAATTTTTTTTTTTTGGCTTAACAATAAGATTAAAAGGTAAGATGGACCATTGTGGAGATATTAGAACTTTTGTTAGGCCTGACTCATTTTAAATACCCTTAAATTCTTGAACATGCCTGATTTCTTTAAAATTTCCACTTTAAAAGACAAAGATAGGACTTTTGATTAAAGATGATAGATTAAGTACACTTGCTTCACTCACCTCTTAAGGATCCACGAAAATAGCAACAAAAAGCATATAAAACACGAGGACAAAGAGAAAAGGAGCAGGAGTCCCTAGCATGACAGAGTAAGGTGTCAGGCATGGTGGGGCAAGGGAAGTCAGAGCCTGAAGTGTGGGGTGGGGGTCACGGACCAGGGACAGTCATCTTCCACCCTCACAGCAGAGAGGGCACAGCAGAGAGCACAATAGAGAGGCGAGGTGGGTGTGGCGGTAGTGTGCTGGGAAGTGGTTCATAACTAGTTCTCTAAAAAGAAAGAGGAGAGAGCTGGAGCAGAGTGGGGAGAATGTGAGATTAGTTATGAACTAGTTCTCTAAAAAGAAAGAGGAGAGAGCTGGAGCAGAGTGGGGAGAATGTGAGATTAAAACTATAAGTAAGCAGCTGGGCATGGTGGCACATGCCTATAATCCCAGCACTTAGGGAGGCTGAGACAGGAGAATCTCAAGTTCAAAGCCAGCCTCAGCAACAGCGAGGCGCTAAGCAACTCAGTGAGACCCTTGTCTCTACATAAAACACAAAATAGGGCTGAGGATGTGGCTTGGTGGTTAAGTACCCCCGGTACTTAAAAAAAAAAAAAAAAAAAAAAAAAATATATATATATATATATATATATATATATGGAAACAAGAAAGCAAGCTTTGATGTAAAACACATTTCTGTCGTGGAAGCATACCACAATGGCCAATTTTTGGGTTGCCAACATGGCATCTCTGAATGAGGGATTGGGAAGAACTGTACATGACCGACATCTCTGGGCTAGAAAGAGCTGGCTCCAGCACATCTCAGGTGTAGGATCAAAAATGTGGAGCCAGGTCTAGATTTAGTGTGTAGAGAAGTCAATCCTTACAACCTTTCCCTTAGTTAATACTAAGAATACACAGTTAAATATCCATCATCTCCCCCCACCAAACACACAAGACTGGGAAAATAAAATGGTCTCGGAGATGGAACCCTGAGCCTCTAAGAACGAATGAAGAACACAAAAGAAGCGATTTAGGAATATTTATAAAGGCTTTTATTTTTTAGTGTGTGTGTGTGTGTATGTGAGTGCATTTGTGTAAAATTTTAAATTGTTTTTAAAGACTATGGACTATTAAAATAAAAAATAACTAAAATATTTTGTGTGGGCTAAAGGTAAAATATGAGGGCGAAAAGCACAAGGGAAGAAATCAACCCATGCTGTGGTTAAGGTTCCTGTACTGTTCATGAGCCAGGACAATACTGTTTGAAGGTAGACTTTTATGATTTAAAGATACATATTGTGCCAGGTGTGGTGGTGCACACCTGTAATTCTAGCACCTTAGGAGGCTGAGGCAAAAGAATCACAATTTCAAAGCCAGCCCTAATCAACTTAGCGAGACTGTCTCAAATTAAAAAATAAAAAAAAGGGTTGGGGGTGTGGCTCAGTGATAAAGTGCCCATAGGGTTCAATCCCTGGTGCCAAAAAAAAAAAAGAAAGAAAGAAATTGTAATTTCTAGATCAACCATAAAAAAAAACCAACCCAATCAACTGAACAAACAAACAAAAAACCCCCAAATTGGTACTAAAACATAATCAATTTGCTTTCAAGAAGTTAGAAATGGAGAAATAGAGGAGCAAAGAACAAAGGGAAGAAATATGAAACAAATACCAAGACTGTAACCCAACCATTTCAATCATTCAATCAAAAGTAAATGAATTAAATCTCCAACTAAAATTTTAAAATTTACAAATCCAGGCTCAATTGCACTAGCTCCACTTCCAGTGCTTAAAAGCTACATATGGCTAATGGCTACTGCTCCAGGCAGTGCCGACACAGACATTTCATCATCACAGAGTTCTGTTGGACAGCACTTATCTAACAGCTAGCAACTCAAAATGATCCAGGAGGATGGAGCACTCTGGGGTTAGGACTCAGTCTTGAGACTAAGTAGATGCCAGACAGGTAAGCGAACAGATAATTTTAGATAATTATAATTTTCAGGAAAAACAAAAAGCTGATCAGGAAAGCAAATGCAGCCCTAAAAGACTTGGCTCTGTGTGAACAATATTTAACTGGGCCAGATCGTGTCAACATTGGCACTTGATTTATTCTAAATTGGTGGATAGCTATGTCGGGGGAATGAGAGACAGGAGAGGTGGTAACTAATGAGAAGCAACTAAACCTTGTCTACTGTGACAAGACAGTGATAGCTAACAACTATGTGTATACAAGTAGCACAGTGCATATCATATTTTTGAGAATGTGGAGGTGAAGAGCATAGGAAGAAGTTGGAGGTATTTTCCTCTGGAGAGTGGGATGGGAACTGGGAGGGGGTAGAGTGGAGCATTTTCATAAGCCCTTTGGAGGTATTTGCTTTTAAAAAAAACTCATGCATATATTAGGTGGGTAACATAAAACAATTGTATGAACAATCTAGACCAAATCCAATTGTTACTTATCCTGTTAATATGTTGGTCATGACATTCAAGTAGCTAATGGGACCACTGATAATTTAAGGAGTTCCTATTTGGAAATGAAATCTGTTAAAAATACTATAACATATATTATAAATTCATTAAAGCAAACAGATATAAAGAATGAAGAGACACCCTCTAAAGGTACAGATAAAGACTTACCTATAGATAGCATACACTGGATTTTCTGTGCATGGAGAGAAAGAAAACGGAAAGTATATCCTGTGTGGCCCAGGAATCTAAGGCAGGAAACAATAAATGTTAGAGGTTGTGCTTTCTCTAAAGCCCACCTCTTCCTGCCATGCATGGTTGGACCATAGAGGTATAGCTCAGAAAAGACAGATGTGCCCTCTAGAAAGAATAGACCAAGAGTACCGGCAATCTGAGATCTGGGCACTTTGCAGCAAGAGAAATGGTCTGTCCATCGTACACACAGGATTGCTGAGAAAAACAAGCAAGCAAGCAAACATAAAAACAACTCTGGTTAAGAGTCAGACAGACCCAGCTGGGATGACATTTCTGCTACTTTAGGGCTGTGTGATCAGAGCTGACTACTTACTATGGTGATTCTCAATCTCTTTGTTGTGAGCACACTTAATATATTGCAATTTGGGGCAACAGATTGAAGACATTAAAGACTCAAAATGAAATAGAAAAAGTTGGCAAGAAAATGTAACCATTACTCTTGTACAAGGGTATTTCCCAAGGTCTATAAAGGCACCCAAAGTGGTGTTTTTGTTTTTGTTTTTCCAAATCCAAAGTTTTATACACAATTTGAAAGGTTTCCCCTGTGCAGAGTGTCACTCTTCGGGTGGAAGTGCCTGATGATTTTATCGACTGCCCCAACTAGGAGCCACGCTTTTGCACATCTCAGGCCATCATCTTCCCTTCGGGGCTGACTGCCTTTTTGCTTTCCCTCCCACCTAGTCTAATGTGCAGCAAAATTGTTCCCAGTTCTACATCTTGCGTCAGAACCCACTCAGCAAAATGCTCCATCAGGCAGTTAACTGTCTGAATTGTCTGCTCAGATGGTGAGTTGTAGCAAAAGGCAATTTTATACACTGATCAAGAGTTGGCAGAGCACCAGGAAATATTTAAGGCTTGCAGACATGACATAGCACACTGTTTGAGAACCATGGGCTTAACCTCTTTGGCAAACATCATCCCTGACCCCAGAACGCAGTATATAGAAAATGGTTCTCCACTGTGTTGTTTTTCCTCATAACTCCCTGGGGGTACAGATTAAGTCTAGTTTTACTGAAGAGGAAACTGCTGTTTTAGAGAGGTTAAGTCAATTGTTCCAGTTGATGGGAGGAGGACAAAGAAGATTTTTTTTCCATTCCTACATCCCTATTCCTCCCTGTGCATACTCACGTTAGCCCCTCCGCGGTTCCTCTGGAAATATCTGAGGCTGTCTGCTTACATAGGAGGGAAGGAGAGCTACTTCATTACTGCAGTCATCTGAAACTGACTTCCACAACAGCTGGGTAATGGGAAAGAGTTACTGTTGGGAAACAATATAACAAAAATATATTGTAAGTTGTAAAAGATGAAACCAGTTGTCCATAATCACACTAGTGGCTGAGCAATACAGATGCAAACTTTGAGCAGCAAATCATTGCAGCATCCTAAAAGTTTTCAAAAACTATTTTTTTAAAAAAATTAGGCTACTTGAAAGCCAGTGGAAATTAGAAGTGTGTTCTCTTTCTTGCCCAATGTAATCACATCTACTCTGTCATCTAAATCATGAATATGGGAATTGCTGCAGACTTTTCCTGTCTTATGTCATTATTGCCTTTCTTCCTCACTCTCATTTAATCATTCACACAGTCCTAGTTCCCTAAATGCCAAAATGTCTTGCAGTCATTGGTGAAGGCTTTAGGGTCAGACTGCCCAGGTTGAAAGCCAGCTCAGCCCCTTGGCACCCATGAGACTGTCTCCAGGGGTGTTCTGAAGCAATCCTGACCCATCTCAGCAGTGATAGGGCCACACTTAGCTGCCAGTCAGATGCCTTCTCCCAATGCACAACAAATAGACTTCTGGTTTTGTTTCAGGTTTTATTTTTCCCATAAAATTAACCATTTTCTTATTGTTTAGCTATCCTGTTCACATCTCTTTTTATGTCCTTTGCCCATTTTCAAAAGTTGGAGTATTGATGTTTTTCTTATTTTATTTAATAGTATCAATATTTATTTCAAGTTTTTTTTTATTTATTTATATCAAAATTTATTTCAAGTTTCTCTTTAGATGTGATTTATTTAATAATATTTTGTTTTATTTTTAAAAATATGTTTAGTTATAGATGGACAGCATGCCTTTATTTAATTAATTAATTAATTAATTAATTGTGCTGGAGATCGAACCCAGTGCCTCACACATGCTAGGCAAACACTTTACCACTGAGCCACAACCCCAGCCCATGGAAGCAATAAAGTGTGCAGGAAAATCATGAAATAACAGTGTCTAAGCCTTAAATATCATCCCCAGGTGGAGTTTCTCTAGAAACTACCTATGTAAAGTGAATAAAACGTGGTTTAGGATACTAATGCTAAATCATATTACCATCAGTGTGAATTATGATGATTCTTAAGCAACACTGAAAATGACTGAGGGATAGGAGTCTAGAAAGGACAACAGAAACAGACTGTTAGCAGGCCTCTCTCCTCTGCCCTTTGTTCCATCCAGATCCAGTTATTAGTCTTTTTCAGAGAATGCCAGCTTCTATGTAAGACTCTCGTACTCTTTCTTGATGATTGTGGTAAAATGAAACCGATATTTCATTATCATTCACTCAAAATCTATCACATATGACAGAAACAGGCATCTACTTTTCTATTAGTGGCAAAGAGAATTTGGGGAGCCTCTTGTATTATTTAATTATTTTTAGAAGATCATTAAGGGACAGAGAACACCTTTTGGCTTAAAAATGTTTTAAGTGTCTGTAATCTTCCTCATTTTTTTTTTTCAGTATTGGGGATTGTACCCTGGGGTACTCCAATACTCGGGCTATATCCTCAACTCTGTTTTAATTTTTATTTTGAGACAGGATCTCATTAAGTTGCCTGGGCTGGCCTCAAACATGTTGTCCTCCTGCCTCAGCCTCCTCAATAGCTAAGATTATGGGTCTATGCCATGGTGCCCAACTCACTCATCTATTTTAAATAGGAAGCTGCAAAGGTTGCACTGCCTTCCCTATTCAAATTAATTCCTTCATATTAATTAAAAATCCTAGTAAAGTAAACATTGCTCACTTGGAAATATTTCTGCTGCTTGACACTCTGACTTTTGTCCTGTAGCTTGCCAATCGCTTATCAGGTTTGGAGACCCATTGCTCCTCAAATGTGGATCTGTTTTACTAGAGTTTCTGTCTGTTCTCTTGGATTAGAGATAATCTACATCATTTTCTGTTTTCAGCCACCACCTATGTCTGTAGCTACAATGATTTCTACACAAGGAAAGATGGATGCTGCCCATCTGTCATGTAAGGGCATCATGTAGCTAAACCATCTAGCCTGTCTGTTACTACATGGTGAGTGATGAGAATACAGTGTGCTGGGTTTGGTTTCTCCTAGGAGCATTGGTGACAAGAGACACTCATTTGCATGTCATGCCACCAAGAAAAAGAACAGGAGCAACAGACTACAAAAGTACCTCTGCAAGAGATGTAGATCTAGACTGAAGCCTTTAGCTTCTTTCTGGAAAGTCTGAGTTCACAAATGTGTCACTGTTTTATGTCTGACTCAGTGGATCAGGAAGACCTTTTAGGACCATGAGCAGTTAGTGGAGGTGGGGCCGGGTGGTCTGGACAAGGGTACTGGCCTTGTCATTATTGAGCAGGAGACCCTAGGAAAATCTCCTCACTTTATCAACACTGGTTGAACTCATCTCTAAAGAATTGGGCTTGTCTCTGTTTCTAACATTCTAATCATTACTGTGCCATTTAGTTAGGCTGCCCGAAACATGAAGATAACAGGACCCAGTGACTCGTTGGAGGCTAGAATATAGTTTCTGGTAGGCTTCCTGCACAAAAGGGTCCAGGCATGAGGGTACAGGAACAGGGAAGGAAGGATATAAGGATGTTTTCATGAAGATAGAGTGGGTTAGAAAGAGGAGATTTTAAAAACCAGAGGCAAATTCAACCAGCTTTATAGCTTGGTGCCAGGCTCCTTTGGCCTGAGAAGCTGCATGTCAGGATGGAGCATCCTTAAAATGTTGACACTTCTCAGAGTTGTGTCCAGAGCCCTCTTCTTGCCTCACCCTGTACACACTCTCCCTGGGCAGTTTCATACTTGTGTTTTAGATGCTGTATCTCCTGGCACACTTTTCTGGGAAGCAACAACCCTGGTATTTGGCAATCTCCTCTTGGATGGCCAGAGACCCTCAAACCCAGCAGGGCCAGACTGAGCTTGTCAGCTTCTTCTCTGCCCATCCCACACATTAGTCCTCATCTCAGTCGATAGCACCTTGACCGCAGTATTGATCAAGTGAAAACAGGAGCGTGCTGCTTGACTTCTCCCTCCTTTACCTCTGACAGCCAATCACACCCTGTTTAACCCCAATCACCCAGAACTCTCCAATGGTTCCCATGGCTGTTGTGATAAAATCAAATTCCACATCAGGACAGGCCTCCCACCCTTCCAGCTCCATCTTTTGCTGCTCTTCCCTCACCCTTTCTGCCAGAGCCCTGCTGAGCTTCTTTCTGGTCTACAGTCTAGCTGCCTCCTCCCTGCTTCTGGTGTTGCTTGGCATGCCTCCCTTGCCAGCCTCTCTATAACCAGGTTTTCCTCACTGACTCAAATTCCTTCTAGCCTTGGCCTAGATCAGTGGTTTTCAATTGGGGTGAATGTTGCCCCACAGAGCACATTTGGGCCATGTCTGGAGATACCTTGGGTGGTCATAACTGGGAGGTGGGTGCTACTGGCTTCTAGTGGGTAGAAGCCACTAAGCATCCTGTAATGTTCAAACACACCTCTAATAAAGAATTATCTATCCCCAAATATTAATAGTAGCATGATTGAGAAATCCTGGTCTAGATTTTACCTCTTCTACCTGGTCTCACACCTCTCTCCTTGACTTTTCATGCGATGCTTTCTATTTACTCATCTGTTTCCTCTTTTAGAAATTCTGGAAGGCAAGGGCATTGTTTGTGGGCTCCCTTTTAATTCTCAGTTTCCAGCATAGCTCCTGGTAATAGTGGGCATGAAATACATATTTGCACATGAATAAAAACAATGAATTCACTCTATAAGGACAGTCTCACATACCAGTTTTTTTCAGAAAGTACATCATTTACAATAATGCCTTATTCTAATCCCTGTCCCTGTAGCACAGCTAGGGAAGGCATTGTTTCAGAGATCTCTTCTATATGTGGGCCACAACACACAGCCAACCTGCCTGGGGAAATTAATATTTGAATAGTTATTTTGTTTTCTAGTAGTTTCTCTTGCCAATAGTACTCTAATAATGGAAATATCCTTACCCACAGTGCAATGTGTGCGGCAAAATTACTATTATGATTATTTATGTTTTCATGACCGTGGCCTGAGTTTTTTACATTAAATAATAGTTGAAACAGTTTGTGTCATGACTTTCTTTTATAGTTGAAAATGCCACATAATGCAAGTTAAGGCAGTAGGAGCCAATATTTCATGGCCCAGCACCATAATCTATTAAGCCTGAGATATTTTCAGGGAATTGCCTTAAATCCTTTGGTGGTGTAAAGTAGCTTCAGAGGGATTAGTGGCTTAGAGGTAATTGTTATTGCTAATATTTTATTTGAAATGTCCTGTTCAGCAAAGGTAATGTGACATTTTGCTCACTTGAAATGCTGTCTTCCTAGGAAATAGGATGAGTCAAAAGGTCAGTGCCCAGGAGAAACAGGGAGGGGATGGAGTACATTAGACAAAGGACAAGACCCTGAACTGGGGTGACCAGCACCTTAGCCTAGTCTGAGCACCTTCATGTGGACCTTGGGGATCTGGAGTTTTAATTGCATATGAATTGTGAGGTTCATTTCCACAGTTCATCAGCTCTAAGGAGAAATCTAAGTTTTACTTTGTAAAAGAAAAATAAGAAGAAAGCACACTGAAATCCCCTTTGTAGGTCCACTCTCTCTTCTGAGGCAATAAATGTTGGAGCTCCCCAGGTTCCATTTCTCTCCCTCAGCCAGTGCATTTCACATATAGAGTGCTTGAGAAATCACATAGGGGCAGCTGTTGGAAGAAGTAAAGGTTCCTTGGGCTCTGCTTCTACCAACTCTGATTCTGGAGTTCTGAGATAGCCCCAGAAATCTTCTTTTTAACCAGAGAACACCAGAGAACCCTGCCGTGGATATTTCTTATGCCTATAATAACATCAGGTTACTCAATCTCTGTCTTGCCCATCATGGTATATTTTCCCACTCTCTCTCCATGGCCCAAATGCATCTGAGGTCTAGACCCATGTCACAGTGACAATCAAAATGACAAGAAAATCTCTACGTATACATCTTGACTATACTTCAAATACAGCCTGCCCTCTTCTAGGGCCTCCTGTCTTAGTCCCCACCTTCACTTAGCATTTCTTGTCTGGACTTCAGCAATGGCTCACCAACTCGTCTTTCTGTGTCCACCACCCTCTGCCCTCAAGGAGCCAGAGGGACCTTTGCAAAATGTTGCACTGCTCCCAGCAAAAACGCTGCGATGACTTCCCATCGCCTTCAGGATTAGAAGAGCAAAACCCTACTTGGTGACCTCCTGACGGCCACTGCAGTCCCATCTCACAGGACCTTCTCTCTGGTTCCTGGTGTTCTAGTCACATTGTTTTTCTTCAGTTCCTTAGATGCACCACATGTGCCCTGTTGTAGCGTGGGCTTTCACTCCACCCTACCACCACCCAGTGAACATCTTATCTCCTTCAGTGTCTCCAATTCTGCCTCCACGATCATCTCCTAGGCTAATTCAGGTTCCCTTATGATTCATGCACCTGTTTGATGATCTACCTATGTGATCTGTAATTAAACATTTAGTTTTCTGAGTGTTTGATTAATGCCTGTCTTTCCCTAGACCTGAAGGCCCACAAAGGCGACAGAGAAGTGCTTTGTTGTTCATCATTATAGCACCAACATCTCCCATGGTGCTTGGCACAAGTGAGCACTCAAGTTTTGTTAAACAAATGTTTGTTGAATGACTCAATGTATATCATGTGAAACATACTGTTGAGAGAATAATTTCATGTGAATTTGAAACAGAGAATTCAGAGTAGGCCTAGCTACAACATACATTGGGGAGGTCAGACAAATTAAATTGGGGCATTAAGGCCAGTAGCTAGTCAATTAAGCAAGGTAGGACAACAAACATAATTATAACTTTAAAGCACAGCTATTAAATGTACCCAAACTTTGCTCTCAGGTATATAATTTTTAAACTTGAATTAACTTTCGGTGACCAGATAAGACAATTTTTAAAATAACAGAGTTCTGATTAAGAAATACTTAGGTTTCCTTCAACATGAAGAGTATTTAGAATAATGAATGCCTGTTGGTATATAAAGAGTCTGATGTTAGGTAACATATTATTGGGTCATTTATCTGAAAATGGTGTTATTCCAACTGATGGTAAAGGTTCCAAGGGCTTGCTTGCTCACCCAGAGATTCCTTTAGCACAGATTTCACACTTGCTCTGAAAAGTAAGATTAGTTGCATACATCTTGAGACATTGCTCTCTTCTGGATATAAAATTGCTGCATGCATTTGTTAAGAGGGTTGTTGCTTTAGGTCAGCCAGATTCTGTGACTCGGGCCTATCATTTACTAGTTACACTCTATCTCTATGGCATTTTCTGAAAAAAGGCCACAGAGTTTTTCAAATGGAAATCACAAACTCAAGAGATGGAAGAAGAAGATAAATACAAAAAAAGACCAACACAATCAAGACCCAAAGGGAGAAGAAGCCACTAAAACATAATAAGTGGAAAGGGTGTCATGGGATACAGATCATGTTTGCAAAATAAGAAACATGTGATTTTTTTTTAGTTGTAGATGGACAATACTTCTGTTTTATTTTTAATTATTTTTACATGGTGCTGAGGATTGAACCCTGTGCCTTACACGTGCCATGCAAGCACTCTACTACTGAGCTACAACCCCAGCCCTATTTTGTATTTTATTTAGAGACAAGGTCTCACTGAGTTGCTTAGCACCTCACTTTTGCTGAGGTTAGCTTTGAATTTGTGATCCTCCTGCCTCAGCCTCCCTAGCTGCAGATAATAGGTGTGTGCCACTGTGCTTGGCAACATATGTGGTTCTATTCCAGCTAAAGAATCTTCTCAAAAATAGGAACCACTTTGAATCCTATTTCTGATTTTTGCAAGATTCAACTCCAAAGGAGAAAATAACTCCTTCAACATTCCTGCTCCATTGTGAAGAAATCTCAGTCTGCAAGCACTTGCAGGAATTCCTGGTTTCTGGTTGCTGCCCATTTGTACCTAGTGTTATCAAGAAAGAAGTTATCAAGTTATCAAGAAAAAGAACAAAACTGTGCTAAAGCATCAAGGACAAAGACGAGGTCCAATAGTTTTCATTGTCTGTGATGTGTCTTACACTGTGCTGGAGACATTCCATATAAATTTGAGATTGCAAACTGGCAAAACAGAGAGTTTATACCCTGGAATGTTGTAATCTTTGGAATCAGACCAGTCTGGAAAAAAAGAGACTGATATAGGGGGATCAGCAAAAAATGTACCGCTAGATTAGTCTACGCACAAGAAGACCTACCACTGACTGCTCCCTTCTATTTTCCCAGTGTCTCCAAACAGCTCTTTTGCATTCTCCTCATAAAAAGTCAGAAAAGGGCAAAAAATTTGAGGACAGCCTAAAATGTGAAAGGCATATGCCAAAACCACTAGAGAAAAGAAATTTGTAGGAAACAGAGAATGTGCACAGATTTGAAAACCTAAAGAAATAAGTAACCTCATCAGAGAGATACAAGAAGATACTAAGTCTATGCAACAAGAATAGCATGGTATAAAAAAAGAAAAAGAAAACATAAAAGAGTTTCTGGGGTGAATAAAGATAGCAGAAATAAAAACTCAATAGGAGGTTCAAAATAGAATTAGTTTCTCTGAAGCATTTTTTAAAATATAAGAATTACTGGAGAGAAATTATAAGATATTTAGAGAATCATTTCTGGTTGCCCAAATCCCAATAATAAAATTCTGGAAAGAAAATAAACTAAAGAGGAAAGAATAAAAGACATACTTTTAAAAAAATATTTTTAAATTGTAGATGGACACAATGTCTTTATTTTATTGCTTTGTACGTGGTGCTGAGGATCAAACCCAGGGCCTCACGCATGCAAGGCAAGTGCTCTACCGCTGAGCTACAATCCCAGCCCAAAAGACATACTTTTCCAGATCAAAGAATATATCTAGTGCCCAGCACAAAACTCAATAAAGCAAATTCTTGCTAAATTTCAGAATACTGAGGACAAGAGATTAGATTAAAGTTATCAAGAAAGAAGAACAATATATTTACAAAAGATAAAGAATCAGGGGCTGCGGTGTGGCTCAGTGGTAGAGCGCTTGCCTAGCATGCGTGAGGCACTGGGTTCGATTCTCAGCACCACATATAAATAAATAAAATAAAGGTCCATTGACAACTAAAAAATATTAAAAAAAAAAAAAAAAGATAAAGAATCACATTGGTATCAGACTTCTCAGTAGTCACCCTGGAAACCAGCAGAAAATGAAGGATGAAGGTGAGATACGATGTTTTTGGATATGCCAAGCCTCAATTTTTTTCTTGTAGGCATTAGTTTTTCTAAGAAGTCGCTAGAGAAGGTATAACACTAAAATGAGGGAATAAAGTAAGATAGAAGAGATAGAATTTAGGAAATAAGACCAGCATAAGACAGAGGCAAAGGGAATATCCATGATGGCCATAGAGTGAAACCCCAGGGAAAACTAAGCACCAGGAAGAGAAGCCAATAGTTCTGTGCTGGAGTGGGTCAGGAGGGGCTGTGAGAGATGTTCCCAAGAAGATGAAATCAGCAAATTCCCTGCTGTGTTGGAAGGTTCTGGAAGGAATTTAGATTCCCAGGGAGAATTTGGGATTGATTTAATGGTAAGTACGTAAAGAACTGAGTGAACACACACACACACACACACACACACACACACACAGAGTTATTAATTTCCTTGAAGTTAGAAAGATTTTTTAAAAAAAAGAAATGAAGGCTCAGAAGTTTCATAGTTGTAATAATGTGAATGAAAATTGTTCCAACCAAAATTATGGTATTTGGCACTGATGGGAAGGTTGAAAGGTGAAACAGGCACACGGTGAGTTGGGAGGAGGAGGTGGTTAGAGACAGTGGTAAGTGAATAGATAATGTCTAAGATGGAAAATCAGGAAGAAATAATATACATTTTTTTTTGATAATGGAAGGATTGTAATGATTCTCCTAAAGAAACATGCGTCTCATGTACGTGTACAAATATGTAGCCACAAATCCCATCATTATTTACAACTGTAATTCATCAATAAAAAATGTGGAAAAAGAAAGACAAATGTGTGTTTTTATACTGGGCGTGTGTCTTTCATGAAAAGAGAGAACTAAGTTAAAATTGCAAGGAAGGCATGTTGGGAAGTGAATGGATAAGAAAGGGAAAGCATTTGTTCACTGAGGAGGCAATGCTTATTCCAGAGGGGTCAAGGCTGTTCAAGTGTACATGGCTGGACCACTCTTCCTCTGTGAGGCACCCAGTTAGACAACCCTCCATTGGCATATTTCTAAATCATCTCTGTGACTCAGGGTGGTTTAATAATTCTGCAGTCTTAATCATGGCAGAGGCACTTCATCATCAGAGAATGGATGCCTAAAGCTCTCATGATAAGAAAGTAATGGATATGCTCATTGCCCAGGCCCTCTGTCCTTTATCTGCTAAGAAATAGTACTTAAAGCTAGATACATGTTAAATACTTTGCAGATTAAAAAAAAAAAAGTAATAATAGGACTCTGTATTGCACTACAGAGTTACCTTTGGCTAAAACAGTCCTCTTGGCCATTTATCATTTTGCTCCCTAAGCTCTGGACTCAGGTGGAAAGCAGATTGAGCCATTTGTAAACTCCATTAATTACAGTCATACAAGACCTATCTTCTCTTACCCTCCTTTCTCCAAAAAGGAAACTGATTTGTTCTATTCTCTATGACCTGCACAAAGTAATCTTCCCAAGTAATATTAACATTTAGAATACACAGTACCTCCAATGATTGCTGACACATTGCTTACCCATCCCAAACACTGGATATTAATAACTTTTTAAAAACATCCACACCTGGCTTCCTGGGGTCCCTCCAGAGATTTCAGGAGAGCAAATTGAAAGTACAGAAAACTTACTTTGTTCTTGAGGAGACTTTGTAAGGGTATTTCTTTTTCAAAATATGGAGGATTCCTTAATATTTTTGCCATATAGATTTGTGAGTGTTTTGAACTATAGTAATTTTAAGTATCTGGTCCTCTATTCTTGATTTGACCACATTCCTCTGGAAGGCATTCCCCCAAAACCCATGTACATGGTAAAATAAACAAAAACAAAACCAAAAAAACAAAATAAAACAAAACTGCAATCACAAAGGTAAGATGCCCACAGTAGAGGGGGATAATCTCAACTTCTCCTACCTTTCCCTGTAGTCTGGGTTCTTGTTCTACTTGCATACCAGGTACTTCACTGTATCAGTGTAAAGAAATAAAAACAGTGAGAGGAGCTAACTACAGGTAAAATAGTAATGTGGCTGTTGGCCCTCTGATCTCCATTATCTGTATCTGTTAGGTTCTTTAATGGTCATTATGATTATACAATGGCTGATGTCATTGCGGCCTGGTCTAGGAAACTGGCAGGACTCAGAGGATTGTCAACAGGAAGCAGTCTTCCTGGATGTGAAGTAAGACCTTTGGATTTGGCCACAGATCCATAGAATTGGCTGTAAGCAAAAAGAAATCTATTAAGTTTTAAAGGAAGCCATATTGTCAAAGAAATTTCAAATATGGCTAACAATAAAGCATGCATGAAGCCTTGGATGTGATCCCCAGCACCAACACAGAAAGAGAGAGAGAGAAAGAAAGAGAAAGGACGGAAGAAAGGGAGGTAGAGAGGGGAAATAAGCTACTAAAATCACACAGTTTCAGAAATAACATTCTTCTGTATGCCTTGGAAGACAAGGGTCAAGAGAACACTCTCAGCAGAACTGGGGCCTCAAGGTCAGGTGGCCTAAGTACTCACTTCACTTCCTAAGCAGGAAGTCCTTGCAGGATTCAATATGTGCTATGAACTAGTGATCATTTATTTTGTTTTCCAATCTATTTCCCACGTATATGAGTTTTTGTTGCCATTATGCTTCCAACACCACTTGATGCTGCATGTGTTGAAGATGCACAACTTGTCGTCTTCTTACTTTGAAGTCACGTGTGGACTGATGAGATAGGTGGCACATCATCTAGAGAGGTAGGATCTGAAGCTGAATGCAGTGATGGGATTACACTTTGGATTGTCTTCTTTGGAGAAAGGAGTGACAGTGTTTAAGATAGGCACAAAGTGTTTGTAAGAGCCGGACTATCTTTATGCATGTTGGGTAGCCAAAGGTACACCTTAGTAGATCCTGAGAGTTTTCGACGGTTATTCTATCCCTTCACCATTATGAGTAGTGAAGAAATGGGTGAAATGCATTCACAATCCTCTTTCTGCCAGCTTCCAGGAAGGATTCTGATCAATCTAAACCAATAATAACAATCCTGTCCCTTATGCCACAGTGATTGCTCCAGAAATGACTTCAGGTAGTTCTAAGCCTAAGAATTCTTTTTGTTGTTGTTGGGTGTAGGCCCAATAATCTCTCTTGGGATACAAGTGAGGAGGCCTATATTTTAGTGTCAATGGGCAAGAATGTTGTTACCATGAGGGAAAGGTACATCAATCATCTTTTTCATGCACATTCAGAATTTACACCCTCTTGTAGAACATCTGCTTAGTTATGTTGAAAGTCACGAGCTGCGCTGAGTCTCTGGCTGCTTGGGTTGGGGAAGGCAGGATCTGGCCTCTTCCAATGCTGAATGGGAGATGGACACCTACGTTTACCAATCCATGGCACATTGTGCACTGAGAAACATTTCTTCTACAAAAGGGAATCCAAGTGGCATCAGAAAAGGGAATGTATTCTGAAAGACCAATAAATTATACATATCTATAACTACACTCCTTTTCCTGCAACTCCAGATGTATGTATGTGTATGTATATACATATACACAATAACTGATCATTAATGAACCCCTAGAAAGGGCTAATTGATAAAGACCAAAAGGATTAACCTTAGCACTTGCAACAAACATTTAAGGATGAATAATGCTCTTCCCAATAATTTTTTTCTTCTACCAGTAGAGTTGTATTAGAAATTAATAAAAGTAAGACATCTGGAAAAAAATGTGAAAAATGTGAAAAATCTTTACACTGAATGCTACCAAATATTTTTGGGGACCTTGAAAAAGACCATAATAAATACAGGCAAATACTAAGTTCATGGATTGGAAGATTTGTTGTTGTTAAAATGTCAGTTTTTCTAACACACTATTATAGATTCAAAATAATTACAACAACATTAATCTTTCCAATAACTTAATAAAGTAGAAATTACAATCCTTCTTTAAGGTAAAAAATCTGAGACTTACACAGATAAAAATTATTTTTCCAAGATCAATGTTATAGCTTAAATATGGTGTACCCTCAAAGCTCATGTGTGAGATGATGCAAGAAAGTTTAGAGATGAAATGATTGAGTTATAAAAGGTTTAACCTAATCAGTGCCTTTATCACCTATAGGGATTAACTTGGTGAGTAACTGTAGGCAGGTAGGAGGTGGGTCCCTGGGATGTGACTTTGGGGTTTTTATTTTGTCCATGGTGAGGAGAGCTCTCTCTCTGCTTCCTGCTGCCATGTTTCCAGCTGCTTTCCTCTACTACACTCTTCCACTGTGATGTTCTTCCTCACCTTGAGCCTTGAGAAATAGAGTTGGCCATCTATAGACTGAGACCTTTGAAACCATGAGCCCCCAAATAAACTTTTCCTCCTCTAACTGTACTTGTCAGGTCTTTTGGTCATGACGGTGAAAAATCTGACTAAAATGATCACCAGACTAATGAATGGAGAAATTGGAATTCAAGCTCAGTTCTGCTCCACTGGGAACTGATGCTGTGCTATGACCCTGGGCAAGTTCAAGAAATTTATACTTAATCATGGGACACATGTAATAAATGGGAAAAAGTATGAAGGAAAGAAAGACAGGTTTCCTAGCACCTTCCATGAGGAGAATCAGAAGAGTGTGGGCAAGAAACTTTCATGAATGCTGCATGACATGAACCAGTAAGTGACAATGTTTTCAATATTCTTCAAGTTTAAGTCTTCAAGTTCAAGTTTATTTGGAAACAGAAAACAACTACAGACCTTAATTTCCTTAGTGTAGATAAGCCAGTCTATACTAACAGGAAGACCTAATTTTTAGAGGGCTCTAAGAGACCAAAACATTTGGAATTAGGTGCATATCCTGACTAATGAGCCATACTATTGGGCAAATTGAATTTAAAACTAAAGAGAAAAGAGTACAGTACATTCATTTTTGGAGGTATAGTCTTATAGATTTACATTAGAGTGTGGATTAAGCTGGTGATGTATCATCCATTGCAGAAAGGCCCTGAGTCTAAATGTCACAGCTTTTGTTGTTGTTGTTTTAAAGTTGCATAGTTTTTGATGCAAATGAAGTTTCAGTTCTAGCAGATTCTCAGGTTATGTTACTCATGACTTGAGTCTCCATAGCTACCCTTGGAGCATGAAAGTTATTGGGGGATGAGGATCATCAACTATCTGCCCTAGCAGAGTGGTACAATTTCCTGAGGGACTGAGGGGCATATGAGGTGGGCCCACTAGGAAGCCTGGCACCCTTTAGGATTTAGATATATTTGAACCTCAGAGCTAATTCCAAAGTTCTAATTATGTAGTCAAACTCTGGATAGCATTTAGTCTATTTGAGTTTGTAAAAATATATATAATCATTTTATCAATTAAAAAATCATGTATATACACCTTTCTGGTTGCACAGACCACTATTTGGAAGTGCTCTTTCACCACACTGTTCTTATTTAGCTGTCCTCAAGTTAAATATGATAACAGCAAATATCTATGCAAGTTTTCTCAATTTCAGTAGATATTCTTGAAACCAGAAATACTTTTAAAGATTCCAAACCATGAAATTTTACAGGGGGTTTCAGACTTTGGGGTTGTTGGAGGACATCTTTTTGGGGCAATGTCATCATATGTTAGTGACCCCTGCTGTGGGTAAAACACTTACTGTTGTAACTATATAACTGTGTGCATAAATAAGTGTTCAGTGTCTGTCTCCCATTAGAATATAAATTCTACAAGTAAGGAAGGATACATGTCCATGCAGTACATGTTATATTCCCATCGTTGAGCCTAGTTGCCGAATCTTGAAATATATCAGTTATTATTGGCTAAGTAAATGAATGAATAAAAGGAAGGAAGTGACCTACTCAAGGACACACAGCATCAATAGCTGAAGGGAAGTGGAAGGGGTGGTTAACAATGGAACTAAGAATGGAACTGAGAATAGAGGTCCGCAATTAAATGTAGAAGCTCTTCTCTCTAAATAGAAATACAATCATTTTTAAAAGTCAGTTTGGGTCAAACATCATTTTATTTTGTTAATCAGGTTATGACTTAAGTCGGAATATTAAAGGTAAGTTTCCAAATGTAATTCAGTGAGTTGACAAAATAGTTCGGTACTAAATGCTGGACAGGGTTGGAAGGACTATTGACTGAAGTATGGACCAGAAAAGTTATTGTTAAGAAACATCATTTGTTCAAATAAAAACATGGGCATCAATGTTCATAGTTGACATTCATAACGGCCAAAAAGTGGAAATGATCCCATTGTCCATCAACTAAAAACATGGATAAACAAAGCGTAGTATTTCTATATCATGGGAGACAATTTAGCTACAAAAAGCAATGGAGTACTGATACACGCTGACATAACATGGATGAACCTTGAAAATGTCATGAAAAGTGAAATAAACCAGTCACAAAGGACACATCATACGATTCCATTCATAGGAACTATTCAAAATAGGCAAATCCATGGAGACAAAAAGCAGATTAGTTGTCAGGAGGCAAGGGACGGGAGAAATGGAGAGTGACTACTTAATGGGTAAGGGTGATGATAATATTCTGAAATTAGATATTGTTGATGGTTGTACAGCATTGTAAATGTACTAAAAGCCACTGAATTGTATAATTTAAAATGATTGAAGTGGTGAATTTTATGTTACATTATCTCAATTAAAAATTAAATGGAAAATACTAAGGTACATATTTACTCTGTGATGCTATTTGGAGGAGGAAGAAATGGAAATTGTTTTCACAATAGGTTTTAAAATCTTCCCATTTTTTTGGTCTGGGAAGTAATTTTCAATATATTAAAAACAGACTTAGTTGAACAACTGGCTATTCAGTGAGGCTGTGTCTTCATGCATTAATCATCATGATGGCAAATAATAGCATCTTTTAAACAAATATGGTATCTACTCAGGCTTTCTGGGTTTATACTGCCACTTGATCTCTTAACATGTTATCTTTGACAAATCAGCTAGACTTTAGTGTCTGAGCTCTCTAATGTGAAACATGAGTATAATCATAGTACCTACCTCTCCTGAGATGACAGATATCAGTGATTCTCAACCCTTGGCTGCACATTAGGGTGCTGACTTTTTTCCAGCTAAGTTCCCAGCTGATTCTAATGTACAGTCAGTATAGAGCCCTACTGTATGTAAAAGGTATTTGAACCATGCTTGGCACGTGATAAGCAATAAATGGATGGTAGTTTTATGTGTGGTTATGATTTGGATCTGGAACATCCCCCAAAACCTTGAAGACTTGGTCCCCAAAGCAGCAATGTCAGAGGTGGGACTTTTGGGAAGTGCTTGGGTCATAAAGGCTATAACCTCATTAGTGGATTAATCCATTTAGTGAATTAATAATTTGAATTACTGGAAGCTATAGCAGGTGGTGTGTGGTTGAAGGAAGTAGGACACTGAGGACATGCCCTTGGTGACTATATTTGGTCCCTGCTCCACACCCCTTTCTTTGCTTCCATGAGCGGAGAAGCTTTCTTCAACCATGTCCCTTCTGCCATGATGTCTGCCTCACCTCAGGGTCCAAGCAATGGAGCCAGCCAACCATAGACTGAGACTCCTGAAATTAAGAACCAAAATAAACCTTTCCTCCTCCAAGGTATTTGTTAGGAATCGTGTCAGCTATTTCAGACATAGCAACAAAAAGCTGACTATTATAGTTATTAAAGCCCATCCATCATGCATAGTATATGTCTTATGAGATTAAAGTATGTCTTTAAAACATAAGAAGGGAGCTGGGCACAGTGGCGCATGCCTGTAATCCCAGCAGCTTTGGAGGCTGAGACAGGAGGATTGCTAGTTCAAAGCTAGCCTCAGCAAAAGCGAGGTGCTAAGCAACTCAGTGAGACCCTCTTTCTAAATAAAATACAAAATAGGGCTGGGGGTGTGGCTCAGTGGTTGAATGCCCCTGAGTTCAATCCCTGGTACCTCCCCCCCCCAAAAAAAAAAAACAACATAAAAAGGGATATGGGGAAATAATTGTGGAAAAAGAAAAATTTACAGGAGGAAAAAATATATTTCCATAGATATTTATATTTTATTCAATAAAGATCATTATACCTTCTACAGCCAAGAGGTAGATTCTCCTCTTTCAGTAGAAGCACTCACTATTTGTCTAATGGAATTTCCCTACGTGGCTAATTCTGCTGACATTATTGAAATGTTCTCACTAATTGGCAGTTTCTATATTCTCATGTATTTTGTAGTATTCAGTGTGCTTCATCAGTGTGAAGGTATCATCTTTTAGATAATAAGGATAACACTGTTTAAAAACACAAACACACAAAGCTTCACTTTGAAAATTATGTGCAGATAAAACATAGTTTCCCTGGTCCAAAAGGAATTATCACTAACTGTATTGCTAAGAGGATATCTGATGAGAAGGGGCTTCTTACTTATTAGGGCTGCATTTCCTTGCTGATAAAACATAGAAGTGAACCAAATGATCATGCTTCCTTGTATCACTGGGATTTTGTGAACCAGTGCATTCACACTTGGATTTTGTAGTGTTGGGTTTGAGGACGGGCTGTTTTGTAGAAGTTCCAGACAGTGTGTGAAAACTCGTGAGTAAGAGTTTCCTGGTCAAATTTCCCTGCTGTCAGGTTCCTGAAGAATATGCTGGATCTTACTTTATTCTAATGTAATTTTCTGGTTCTGATGTACTTTCTTTCATGTTGTTTAGCTTTTATTTTTTTAAACCTCTTTATCTAAGGGTAAACCAGAAGTTATCAGTGGGCCTCATAATCTCCCCCTGGGATGTTTTGGAAATTTATATAGCCAAACCTGAACTTTTATTGATAGAAACACACATCAATTGAAGGCATAAAGTACGATAAAACATTTTTTCTTTAAACACATAGATAGGCTATATATCTAGGAATTTCACTTTAGGATAGTACGGGGGTATTATAAAGTATCCATTATAAGAAGAATCTGGTGCCATTGAGGATCACCATTACAAACATGCCCTGCGGCTTACTGAGATTGCAAGGGGAGAAAGAAAGGTAGGAAACAGAACACTTTGTATGTCTGGAATGACAGCCAGATAATATTCTTTGTATACATATAGCTATCTCACTTAACTCTTGCCTGAGCCATCTAAGAGGTCCTGTGGTATGACTCTCTTTCACCGAGGAAGATACTGAGGCTCAGAGAGGTGTATTAACTCCATTTATTTATCAAATATTTTAGTGCCTACAGTGTAAATTATAAATGCTTGGTTTAGAGTTGGGAACCAAAAGGACATAATTTTGCCCTCAAGCAGCTTACATTTTAGTGAAAGAAAGCAAACCAATAAAAACCTAAGACAGTTGCCAGGTTATAATGGGTTCCTTGAGAATGCCCGAATGAAGCGGCTTGATAAACTTGCCCAAAGTTTCAGAACAAATGAGTGCAGAGGGTGCATTTGAACTTAGAAATTGGTTTTTGGCTGTACTACTATTACAGAATTGCAAGCTCATCACTTCTTAGGTTGTCTAGAAAGGTGCCAAAATACATGAATGAAAAACTAAGGAGAAAGAGCTGTTCAAACCAACTATTAGTGGATTGTGTTCTCTTTTTGCATCCTTGCAAGATGAAATTTGTTTTTTCCTCTCTGTCCACATAATACTGGTAATTTCAACAGTTCCTGGTTCTGTACTCTGCAGTCCTTTAGTTTGTGATATAACTAACATTTATTAGGATGCATTTCTGAGTAAATGATATTAAATGGTTTTCCAATTTCTTATGTATAATTTTCAGAAACAGTTTTGTTCCCCTGTGGCAAGGGGTCTGTCATACCAAACTTCTGATAAATTTATCCACTCCTTAAAATGAGGAAAATGTGTACTGCCAAAAGATGTAGATATGCTTCAAAATGAAGTAGCAGGGGCTTTGGACAAGACATTTGGAGGGATGATTGTAGCCATTCAGTGGATAAATGGCAGAAAGATAGGTAAAGAAAAGGTGGTGATGCTTCTGAAAATTTGTTTTTTTTCTGTTATGTTTGATAACATGTATTAAAATGCAACTTTTGAGAAAAAAAGAAAAGGTGGTGGTGGGGGTGGCCTAAAGTCTAGACTGTGAAGAAATCTAGGAGGAGCTTTTTGATACCCTCAAATTTGTAAAGTTATGTTCCACCATCAAGAAAAAAAAAATGAAGGTTAGAAAATTCACTGATATCTACTATTAGATAGATTAGAAAGATATAAGTGTTTTATGTCTTAAAACCTTGCTCAAATTATAGATCCCTTTAGTAAACATAAATGTTATGTTTGGTTGTCTTATTTATGATTTCAACACTATAAGGAAATAATAGAATGAAATAGGAAGGAGACCTGGTTATTGGTGCTGGGGAACTCATGGCCTGCATTGGGTACATACAGACCAGTAGTATTTTTGATGCTTTGTTTTTCTAGGAGAAAACAACCTTCAAGAAGAAATTAAAAGGCTACAAACCCTAGCTTATAAAATAATGACAATTAGCATATCTCCATTTGTACAGCAAAGTTCACATAAACTTGTAAATGACTTGTTTATTCAAAGCATGGTAAATATGTAGCATTCTTTTTCATTCATCTTTCAGCTTTTGTGTGATGTTCTTGTGTTTCCTATTTTAAATGGCTATGGCAAATAAAAGATGATTTTGTATATGTGCATTTCATAGACATGTCCCTGCTCTTATTCTTGATGATGTCTTTTCTCTTTATAGATGCTCAATATTTTGACAAAAGCCAATCTAACATTCCTATGTTAAGTATATTGCTTTAATGGCACAATTTTCCCTAACAGTAATTAGCAGTTTTGTAATGAACAGCACGGTTAATTTCTCAAGCAGCGTAACTTGCATTGATTTCATAAATTTGAGGGTTAATTTTAAATTGTTTCCATAATAGGTTTTTAGTATTCACTGCCAAGTCTACACTGGTCAGCTCAGACTCTGGGGAGTTCAGAATCTATCTTGTGTACCCAGTTCATCTTTTGCAACTATATTGGCCAACTTGCAAATTTATCTATAGTATGCCTGGTTGGTTATGTAGAGAAAACAGCTATCCTCCTGGGGGTAATGTCTCTTCTCCACCAATCAGAATGTAGTTCACAATTTATTAGGTATGTTGGCTAGATTATTTAACTTAATTCAATATAAATTATTTAATTCCTGAAGCTTTCCTGGTATTCAATATGAATGAAACAATTATTCCTGGACACAATCATCCAAATAACACCACACGGTTTTACCAAGCCCCAAGATAGTCATTAAATCCCAGCTATCCACTGTTTTACATAAACCACTCATGCTGAGTTTTTGAGGGTATAACGTTTCTGAAATTGTTTAGATTCAATATGTTATTCTATATTTAATGAGAGAGCATCCCAATTACATAGCAAAGTGAGAAATCATAAAATATTTCTAGGTAGCAACTTTGCCCTTGTTTTGATAGCTTTATTTATTTATTTTTTGTTGTCTATTTCTTGTCCCTAGGTAAGGGAAAAACTCCATTTTTTTTTTTCAAATGCCAAGATTGCAGCTCAGAAGCAGCCCTTTATGCTAGCCATCTCTTCATGTTATCTCCAGCTGGGCAATGGCTAGTGCAGGAAGCATGTGTGGTTGGTGTGTTAGTCAGCTACCTGTCACTGTCAGAAAATAACTGAGATAATCAACTTAAAATGAGGAAAGGTTTATTTTGGCTCATGTGTTCAGAGGTTTTATTCCATGGTCACTTGACCTCATTGCCTCTGGGCCTGTGTGGAGGCATCATGGCAAGGAGTATCTGGTAGAGGAAGCTGCTCACCTGATGGCAGCTGGGAAGGAGAGAGAGGGGGAGAGCTCTCGGAGGAGGAAGGGCTGAGAGAGAGAGGGCAGGGGGAGGAAGAGGGGCAAGGGGGAGGGGGGCTGGGGTAGAGAGAGGGGGAGGGAGAGGCTCCCTTTCAAGGGCATGTCCCCAGTGACCTAACTTCTTCCCACTAGTCCCTACCTCTGAAAGATTCCATTACCTCCAGTAGCACCACAGGCTAGCCACCAGTCCTTTAGCACACAAGCCTTTGGGGGACAGTTATCCAAACCATCGCTGCTGACACATTTTTTCCTCTTAAAGGTAGTATACATGACATGATCCCCAAACATGGCACACCTCATCTTAGATTGAGTTCCCTGGAAACAGTCTTTGAGACAGAGAACCATGGGATTGCTTCAGGTAGGATTGATAGGGGGAGAAGCTCCAACGTAATGCCATTTGCAATTGAGGTTCAGCCAATGCTATGGGGCCACTTGGAACTGCACACGGTCCTGAACTGAGATGAAAAGGTTGCACCTTTGCATCCCTACCTAAGCCAATCATCAGCTGTGGGCTGGTCCCTGAGAAGGTCATGACCTTATAGCCAAAGGTAATTTTCAGCAAGCTGTCAGCAGTCAATATTCCCAGCAGCAGGAGAAACAAGTAGCTCAGTGCTTAGGGAGGGATCTTGGATCACCACCAATCCATTAACTCTGTTCTAAGGAAAACCTGAGCGAGGCACACTGACAGGGACGAGACACGAAGGAAGAGCATTATTTCTTTTGCGCAGCATCTCCGTTCGTTCCTTGCAACAAAGCTCAACTTCAATCTGTAAAAAAGTATTATCCTTCTTCCCCCTTTCCTTCCTCTCTCTCCTTTGTCCTAAAGAAGCCCAGGAATACAGTAAGGGAGACCCTAGAGAATTTTGACCCTGGAGAATAGCAAACTGTGTTAGTGCAGTTCCTAGGAGACCAAGCTGGAAGAGTGGGAGGTGGAGTTACCCAGGTCTGCTTAGAGACCTGTAATAAAAGAAGGAAAGGAGCCAGAAAGAGGCTGTGCAGTCTAAGAGGGGCTGTAGGTCATAAGCAGCAGTTCATTTCTTTCACTCATTCCTCTACACTGAAGCAGCAAGCTACACTTTGGCACCTGCATTGGCATTTCTGTAGTTGGATGCACTAGATCACCCACTCGGCTCTAGGAAACCCCTTACAGCACTCAGGCAGAGGCTGAGATGACCCTTGTTATCAAGCTCTTGCCTTCCCTGCTCTTGACCTATGGCTTGTTCTTCCATGATCTTTTCTTTCATTCATTTATAGTCATCATTTACTCATTTATCAAACTGTTACTATGTGCCAGCTCTATTCTGGATACCCTAATTCTATTTTTTTTTTTTTTTGTACTAGGGATTGATCCAGGGGCATGCTTAACCACTGATCAACATCTCCAACCCTTTTTATTTTTTATTTTGAGATAGATTCTCACTAAGTTGCTTAGGGCCTCACTAAATTGCTGAGGCTGGTCTCTAACTTGCAATCCTCTTGCCTCAGCTTCCTGAGCTGCTGGGATTACAGGCATGTGCCATTGCACCCAGCTGGATACCCAAATTCTTGACTGATTACTTGAAACTTTTGACACTTGTTTTGCTTCCCTTTCAGTTCTTGTCTCTTTGCCTGACTTTGGACACAGCTTGCCCTCATCTTGGCCCTCTGTACATGTGTTAGATTTGGTGGGTCCTTTTGTTTCCAATAAGAAATGACTGAACCCTGCTTGACAAGGCTGGCCTGATGTCTTCATCTCCAGATAAAGCCTGTTCGATGGTTTCTGGAACCTGCTTTTGGTTCTCAGGCTGCTCTCATTTCCTCTGATTGTGAATGCTCTCCTGGTACCTGTCAGCCATCACCATCCAAGCAGGCAAAGATAAACATGGCTAAGTAAACATCTATGGCAAACACCACATGGAAAAGCTGCAATGTGGCGGCTGAGAGCCACACTCAGGAATGCAGAAAGTGGAAATGACAGAGCTAGCAGTTTGTCATTAAAACAAAGTCATTCAACTTATAATTATGTACCCCTTCGTCCATTTCGTCCATTTCTTCCAGAGAACCTCATCTAACTTAACAATTTTACTTTATTTTGGAAAGCATTTGAATGCTTCTGATTTTATCCTGACCCAATAGTTTTAGGTTAGTTTAGTTAAGGTATGAAGTGGTTCATTTAATTTTTTTTAAGATTTTTTTTATTTTCTTGCTCAGGAATGTTGAATTTTTGTTTTATGATTTGGTTCCATATAATTTTCTGATTTCAAAGGGAATAAGTTAACAGACTGAGTGTCCTTGTTGCCAAGTTGGATGTCTGTTTAGACCTTTCAATGTATCACTCTGCCTTGGGGCAAATGTGAAACTGGTGTGTAACCCCATCACCCTAAGGTGTGGCACTCATTAGCCCCACAACAGCCATATCATGCAGATACTGTTCTTTTCTTTCTTTTTTTTTCTTTTCGTTTGTGTGTGTGTGTGTGTGTGTGTGTGTGTGTGGTTCTTTCTTTTTTTTTCTTTTCTTTTTTTTTTTTTTTTTTTTTTTTTTTTTTTTTTTTTTTTTTTTTTTTTTTTTTTTTTTTTTTTTTTTTTTTTTTTTTTTTTTTTTGTGTGTGTGTGTGTGGTGCTGGGGATTGAACTCTGGGCCTTGTGCATGTGAGGCAAGCACCCTACCAACTGAGCTATATCCTCAGCCCCAATACTGTTATTTTTAATGTTCAGATAGGGAAGCATAGGGGCAAAGAGTCAGCAGGAAATTCAACTTCAAGTCTTGTGTTCTTATTCTTTAAGTTGTTTCACCTAGATAGTCACTTGAGCATAATTGTGAAAATTCAACTACAATTTGGTTTCAAATGCCTTCCTGCCACTGTTCCATGCTATAGATGTTTTCCATGTCTCTCTTCTGTTTACTCAAGCCAGGAGATTGCCATTGGTGAGAATTCACTTGCTATGTGGCTTAAACATGGGAACCTGCTTTGCTGTCTCACTTCTTTATTGACTTTCCATCTATTTTCTGTTTTCACTTGAAGATGTGTCTGGAGTCCCTTGACTCTCCCTATTAATTTTTCCTCTTGCCCATGGTTTGGTTTTTCATTTAAATTTCATAACAGTGTTATTTGAGTTAGTCAAGATAGAACTTTTATGAAAGGCTCAATATCCAAATTAAGTTGCATTGCAAGGAATTATGGGTACAATTGGAAGGAAGGGCATTTAAAATCTCTATTGAGGTTCTCTAACTGAGTCTATTTGAGGCTAATGCAATAGTCTGTACTTGATTTATGATGATATATTCTCACATATAAAATGCTGTTTGTAAATAGTTTAATAAAAGGCTATTGCTCCAAATTTCAAATTAGCAGTGAAGGTGATTTCTATTAAAGAAGACATTTGTGGAGGATTTTGTTCTTGATGCTTAATAAAGAGCATTCTTTTTCTCAATACAATCCACATTGTTGACTTGTAGTACAGCTCTGGGGACCTGCTGTTGTATGCAAAGAATAAAAACATATCTCTGCTCATTGTTTATTTACTATATTTTGGGGTACATATGGCAAAATCATTTTCCTTGCAGTTCTCAGTTCAGTTTTCTCTCTTGCTTTTGTGTTAAAAATCTGTGCATATGGTCCTCCGTGTCTCAATTTAACCATGTGAATCTCCAGGCCTCTTTTATTCAATGACATTTCTAGTATTTTAATGAGGGTTTGACATTTTCACATGTTACAATTTTGTTTTATTTTTATATTCATTGAAGTGACTTTCATGCTGCCTTTGTGTGCTGCCGTTTTACAATTTCTAAAGCTGCTTGGAGACACCTTTTCAGAAAGGAGAAGTACATCAGGAAATCATTGAGGATTCTCAGTGTTCAGAGGAGAGTGTGTTTTTGAAAAAAAAAATGACTTGCAATGCTTTAAGAGCAGAATTTTTGTTCTGAGCAACATCAAATACTAGATTCTTTTCAAATGGCAAAGGCCAAACATGACTTAGATCAGGGCTTGCAAATTCAAACACCCGGAGGGCGTAGTGGGTGACATAAGTAGAGGAGGCAGCCCCAGAAGCCTGTGGAGGATGGTGGCAGGCATGCCCCATCCAAAGAGGACGGCAGTGAGTTTGTCATTTCTGATGATGGCTATGAGGGAATGTCCAGAGTCATTAGGTTTTTCAGTTTTCTGAGGAAATATGAAAATATGGATGTTTATGGAAAATACTCTAACTTTTCACTTGCTCTTTCTGGTCTAATGTTCACTTTACACATGAACTACATTCATAGTGAATGACTGATGCTTCCTAATAGTCAAGAAGAAAAGGCATGTTTGGATATTGTCTTTTCAACTGCTCAGCAAACAGAACCTCATTCCAGGAATCTTGAATGGACTACTATGGGCAGAACAATGCCTGGCATCATTGTAAAAGTGATCCAGATTTTACCTTCATTTTTTGAAGAACTCTCAGTCTATAGGGAGGTCTTAGATATGACAAACATAGTTAACATTTAGGTGAGGTTAGGTGAATTCCAGAAGGGATGTTCAAATGAAATTCAAAAGTGAGGAAGTCACATCTTCTTGGTGAGGCCAGGCGCAGATTCATGCCTATTGAGATGAGCCTCAACAATGAATATAGGATTGTAGTAGATGTGGATGTATTCCAGATGGGAGAAACAGATGAGCCAGGTTATGAAGACAGAAAAAGGCAGGTGCTGAAATATGCTCACAAAGCAGGAACTAGACAAGTGCAAGACAGCAGAGCTGTCAGAGAGAAGGCAAGAAAGGGAGGTTGCGTGTATGTTATGGAGGACATCAGGTGCTAGACAGAGGAATGCATACAATTATTTTGGTAGATAAGATGCTTTTGATCTCAAGAATCCTATGCCTAATAGTTTCTATATATGATAGTTTAAAGAACAAGATGGCAAAATAGGAGAGAGGGGTCCATTGGTTATTTAGTGAGGGTTTGATTTAAGCTCACTTTTGGCCCTGTATTTTGTCATCTTAATTGCAGCTTATCTTGCATTCTCAGGTAAGACATTCAGCAGCCCCTGGTCCCAAGAGGTGGAGTTAATGCCCAGGTAACAGTGCTGATTATTCTGCAGCTGAGATGTCAGCCTGGCTGAGCAGCCCTCCCTGATGGGTTCCTTGCAGAAAAATGCTGGATTCCTAAGGACCTCCTCCTCCTTCCTGGCTGTTAGAGTATTCCAGATAGAGGAACCAGTGAGAGCAAGTGCCTTAAGTATGAGCACACCTACTGCAGCATCTCGAGTGAGACCAGAGTGAAGCGAGTGAGGGGCGGAGTCACTGGACGAGATTGGAGAGATGATGGGCACCAGACCATGGAGGACACTGTGCATGTAAGAATTGGGGCTTTTACATTAGTAAGGCAGGAGACCTGGAGGATTTGGGGCCAAGAGGGTGATGTGGAGGATTTTGGACCTCCTTGAATTGATTTTCTTATTTTGTCTTTTTAAAAAAAAACATTTTCTCAACTTTGCATTTCAGTCTACCTATGGATTTTAAATGTTTGCTGTAACATTTTTTAATTTCTCCAAACCCTTCCTTATTCTCCGGCTTTTCAGTATCCTGTTTGATTTCACGCATATGCAGTCTTCTCTTATTATCCAAAGATAATAATTACAAGGTTTTTCTGATTGTTTTAGGCTGTCTTCCACATTAGAGTCTTTCCTTCAATATCCAAGAACTTTAATATCTGCTCACATTTAAGAATAATAAATTAAGGGGTTGGGGTTGTGGCTCGGCAGTAGAGCACTTGCCTCGAATGCGTGAGGCACTGGGTTTGATCCTCAGCACCACATACAAATAAGTAAATGAAATATTGTGTCCATCTACAATTTTAAAAATTAAAAAAAAAAGAATAATGAGTTAAAATGTTCACAAAAGCCCTGGTTTGGAGTGTGAGGCTTAAAAAGTGGTAACTTCTACAGGGTAATAGAGTAGATATCCAGCTATTTTGTTGAAGGGACCAAACTGCCAGCAGATATGCACCTTTTCTATAGGGCTGATCAATTTCCTCTAATCTCATGCATGGGGTGATGGAGAAGGAGGAAGTAGGAAATTTTTATGGAAGACCAAAATTTAGATTTCCAACCTCACAGAGAGAGGTGTCTGGGTGGTCTCAGGGGCAATGTGCATATTTTAACTTAGTCATCCTAATTTGAACCAGGTAATTCTTTTTGTAATATTAACCCCTTTCTCAAGGTTTATTAGAGAATCTCCAGGGAGGTTTATTTGTGCCCATCCTCTGGTGTTAGGTTGATGCCCCTGGAGCAGATGCAGATGTACCTTATCGAGTGAGAGGAAGAGGTCACAATCTCAATTGCTGTCTGTATCTAATTCTTCCTTTGTTACCCCTCCTGAAGTAGAGGCTACTGCCACACCCTGACTGCTCTGCCCCTGTGCAGACACAGTGTCATGTGTCTGTCCTCAGTGCCTGGGTTCTTTATGCTGTCGCTGTGACCTCGGCAGCGGGTCCTTTGGAGGCTCTCTCCTTCTGTCAGGCTCAAAGTGAGGTGGGGGGAGGGTGGTCTCTAGCCAAGCTATCTGCTCCTCAAATATTTCAGATAAACAAAACATTAAAATGAAGACTTAATCTATAGTCTGATAAATTGTATTATGTCAGTATCATCAATTTCTTGGTTTTATTCAAATATATTGTTGTGCCATATGTTTCCATGAGCTAGTGATGATATCTTCCCCTGTAAGTTTTTTTGATTTTTGTTTTTTGTTGTTTGAGCTGGGGTCTCACTATGTTGCCCAGGCTGGCCTTGATCTCCTGAGTTCAAGTGACCTTCCTGCCCCAGCAAAATGTACAGGTATATCTACTTATTTTGATGTCATGGGTTTCAAGGGATCCTGGGCATCACCACATACTCAGGTGGGACATGTGCTTAGCACAGTGGAAGGAACTTGATTTGAAGAAAAAACAAAAACAAGGCAAAACCAGAACTGGAACTATAGGCACATGCCCTTTGCTTTTCATTATTTTTGCAAATATTGTCTCTAATAAGTACAAAGTAAAAATCACTTCAGCTTTCCAAAGTAAGATGATAACCCACTCAAGGAGGACTTGCACAGGAGGTGCACAAGAACTCCTTTATGAATCTTAGCTGACTACTCTTATCCAGCCCATAAAGGAACTTGTCGAGCAGAGGAGAGGTTCTAAATTAGAAAGCAGAGAGAACTTCACTGGAGATTGGTGATGTGAGTCCATACTTCACCTCCATGCTAGGGAAACTGACAGCCCAGGGACCACCCACATGGTTATTCTAAGAGTGTCATTTTGTCCAGAAGTGAATTCCATTTTCCACCCTCAAATTCTGCTGTAACCCTTAAAATGTCTGTTTCCAACATTCATAACTTAAGGTTCAATCTCTACCAGATTCCTGAGGTATAAAAGATCTTGGTAGAACTCCAATTCAACTATGTCTTGTTCAGTTTAAACTTCTGGAACAAAATATCATAGACAGAGTAGCTTAAAACAACTGACATTTATTTCTCACAGTTCTGGAGGCCAGGAAGTCCAAGATCAAGGTGCTGGCAGAAGCCAGCCCTCCTGAGGACCCCTATTCGTAGCTCACAGATGTTCACCTTCACCTTGTGTTCTCACATGGTCTCTCACAGGAAGGGTCTGGTCTATTTCTCTTCTTATGAGTACACTAATTCCATCATGGGGGCTCCAGCCTCAGCTAAACCTAATCACCTTCCAAAGTTCTCAATTTCAGATACCAAGACATTGGAAATTAGGGCTTCCACAGATTTTAAGGTACCTAAGATTAAAGGGCATTTAATTGCACAATGAGAGCATTATAATGAAAATGATTATGTAACTTGTAGCACCCCATATATGAGATAAAGAAAATAACTACTTTGTACTTCCTTTTATAATAAAACTTTGCCAAGTCCCTCAGTAGGTCACAATTCTGCATCTAGTTTCTCAGAACTAAATGCTAGTTTCTAGTTGCTCAGAAAATGCCAGTAGAGTTAATGAAGAATGTTACTGGATTGGGATCCCATCTTCCCATTAAATGTAAACCACATACCTTAAACTTTGGCCAGCCCTTCTATTCTCCACTTCCCCATACCATGCACCCCTTGTAGTGATGGACTTTCAGAGCAGAAAACAAGAGGCTATACAGAAAGATGAAAGGCAGGAGGGTGTTCTCCACAATAATTTGAACACAGAGTGGAATTACATCATACTAGAAGTTAGGGTTAAAGGCTGAATGCAAAGCAAATGTGTCATATAGCACAAATTACTCTTGAAAATTCTTTAGGAAAGCATCACATTAAGAGGGAAAACACAACCAGTGTTTTTTCTAGCATTGAAACAACCCACTCCTTTTTTCCATTCAGCAACAATTGAAGTTGTCTTGAAGTGAGAGGTTATATTGCCTAAAGAAGAGATTTTTAAATGCTAGAGTAACTCCATGTGGTGCTATGCTACTACTATGAAAGGCGACCCTGGATGGGGACAGCTTGAGGGATGGTGGTTTTCAGCCCTCTCTCTCAGTCCACATTAGGATCTATAACCATTGGGTAGGAGGGTGGAAGGAAATCTCATTCTGTCTCTGTCTCACTTTCCCTTTCTCTTACTTTCACAGTTTCTTGTTTGGCCAGCACACAAAGCTGATTTTCCTCAAGCTAAAATGCACATATGATGAGATTTCTCTCTAATCAGAAGTGGGAGGGAGGTGAAATGTATCTGGCAAAAGAACAGGACTTTTACTCTTTTCCCTGATCAGAGTAAGGCTGCATCGCCAGGGCAATACTCACTGAGATGTCCTAAGGAAGTGTGAGCCAGCCAGGTGTAGGTCAGCACTCTGCCCTGGCCACCATGGTCAGGAATGACTGGTGTTCCATCTGTGCAAAAGGTACAGTTATATCTACCTCTTTTGATGTCATGGATTTCGAGGGATCCTGGGCATCACCACATACTCAGGTGGGACATGTGCTTAGCACAGTGGAAGGAACTTGGTTTGAAGAAAAACACAAAACAAAGCAAAAACAGAAACAAAGGGCACTCCTATAGCCCCTTAGCCTCAGCCTTTTTGGTTGTGAGATCTTTGGCAAAGTGTTCAACCAATGAATATGTAGACAATACATTATATTATTGATTATGTTAATACTATGGAGATGTCATGAAGATTGAATGAGAGAACAACATGCAAGGTGTTTGCTTAGGACTTGGGATGTGCTAAGCACCCGAAGTATGGTAGTTTTCTTGCTACCTCCTAACCATGTGAGCAAGACCCTTTGTGAAGTGGTAGTGGGGTGGGAGTGTGATTTAAATACACAACAAACAGTCACCACAGCCAATGCCACTGAGATCCAATGCAATCAGACTCGAGTAAAGGATTGGCAAAGAGGAGGTGATGGATCTGGAGAGCCCTGGACTGTGAGGAAGAGACTTGGCCTTAGTCCTCTTTCTTCTCTGCTTTTTTGGCAGTACAGTCGGGGTCCTGGACCACTCTGCAGATGCTTTCCAGATATAAGATAATAATACTTTGTTGAGTCTCTCCTCAAAACTTTTTCCAGGATCCTCTAATTAAACCCATTTCTTTGGCTGGCCTAATAGTTCAACATAAAATATCTCCAGGCTCCATGGGCAGTTTTTCTGCTACTCTCTTCTTAGGAAACCCAACACCTAGGGGCTGGGGGTGTAGCTCAGAGGTAGAGCACATGCTTACCATGTGTGAAGGCCTGGGTTCAATTCCCAGCATCAAAAGCAAAATAGAATCTCAACATATAGCAAGTTGTCTCTGCATGGTCTGTTCCCTACATTTTTTTCTCTTTTCCTTTCTCTTGCTGTTTCCCTTTCCCACAATCTCTGCCCTCCTCTGAACATCCTTCCCACCCTTCACTTTATATCATGTGGCACCTCATGAAGCTCTTTGTACTTCCTCAAGATGTTTATGCTGTATCCTTCTGTTGGTCCCCCCATCACTGTCCTTTAGGGGTCTGCTGGCAACATAGGAACAACAGGGTGACAGAGGACAGAAAGCTTCCTGTCACCTTACAATAACACATCTGACCATTCCTGGCAGTTCTACCATGACAGTGGCCTATGTGCAGGGAAATGTGTGAACTTGGCTGGTAGTTGAGGAAAAGGCCCCTTAAACTCTGCATTTGCAGAGCTCTGAAAGAAACGTGCAGCTCCTCACAGTCAGGTTCTGGAAACAGTGAGGCGTAGATGACATTTCTTTTAAGCAATATGCAAAGTTTCCCCCAGAGGAAAGAGATTAGAAGACAACATTAATTATTCTCAAGACTGTGAGTCCTGATTTTCACTAATTGCTTAAATTTGCCACCTGCCTATTCTGACTGGTGACATTCCACTGGTAGGAATCCAGACCTGCAGAGAGAAAAACCTTTCCTTCTGAAACAGCCTGCTTGACCCCTCCAATAGCACTAATGTGCAATAAGGCAAAGCAAGAACTCCACGGCTCCAGCCGGGAAGTCTGAGTCTAAGACCCTCAACTACCATTTCTCATCAACAGTGAGAGTTCCAGATATCCCACACTGTTGCACAGAAGTTAGCAGCGTGGAGCCTGCAGCTCCATTTTCCAGGTTCAAGTCCCAGGACCCACCCCCTTACCTTGCTACCTTCACTATGTTCAGCAGGTCACCTAAACTCTCCATGCCTCGGGGCTTTGGCAAGATCTGAACTCGTTTCTACAAAAGGTCTTAGCTGCTGCTGCTCTCTGGGGCTGTTGTCTGCATATCCTGACATGGCCAGGTTCCAGACCAGTCCTGGCAATACCTGTTCTAGAAGCTAAATTTGTCATTCCTCCCTTTCCCTAGGGGTTTTTAATCCCTTTTCCAGCAGGCTCATTTCCTAGCTGACCCCCAGGGATGGTCCCCATCCCATGGTGTGTGGTCTCACAGTGTTGGGTGAAGATGGGTAAGATGGGCAAAGAGTGAGGCACTACACTGTGCCCGCTGTCCAGCACCCACCCCAGAGAGTGCATGTCATGAACTTGTTTTCCCATTCACTCAGCTGGTACTGACTAAGCATCTACAGGGAAACAATGAGCCAGTCTGATTAACACTGTCTGCTGAAATTTGAAGCAGTGCAAATGTAACCTTTTTAAAACATGCATAATACATAATTCCCTCTACTGGTATTTATTAAGCATGAGAAAACCTGGCTTTTGTCCTTGGCCAACTTATCACTTATTGGAGTCTCAGTTGCAATGTATGACCAGTAACTCAGTGGGGGCAATATAGAGAGCAGGGCATTCAGTCTGAGCTATTCTTTTGGCAGGAGCCAACATATCTACCTCCAAGACATCCAAAGGCCTGAAAACTGAGAAGGCATTTACCATCCAAAGAGCAAGGGGCAAGGCAGATGTTCCTGATCTAAGGACAGCAGCACCAAGAGGTCTGGATGGAAGCGTGAACCCAGCCCTGCTTAGGGGCCTGAAATAAGACTTCCAGACAAAGGAGTAAATATGTGGAGGAGTTTGAACTTGAACTTCAGGATAGAGAATGGCCGTTGAGTTTATGAGAGTTTCAAAGTGGTACTTGGATTTTAGAAAGATTCCTCTGGGCACAGCAGGTGAACGGGTGGAGACTGGAGTGGAGGCATCTGTCAGCTTTGCCCCATAGAGGCCATACTGGGGAGCAAGCCATGAGGGTGAGTGATGTGAGAGAGCCCAGGCTTCACTGTCAGGGGACCTGAGTTCTAATGGTAGTGCTACAGCTGATTAGGTCTTTGCACAGTAATTTGGCCTTCAGTTTTCTTCCCTAAAATTATTTCTAAGGCCAAAAAACCGTTTTCTGTGACATTTCTAAACTACTAATGGGAGCTTCTTTCTTCCTCTTTCCTTCCTTTTTCTTTTATATTTTTAATATCCCTCTCTTTCTCAGGCTGCTGTAACAAAATACCACAGACTGGGTGGCTTAAACAACAGACATTTATTTATTTGTCTCCAAGTTCTTGAGGCTGGAAGCCCAAGGTCAAGGTGTCACAGGGTTGGTTTCTCCCCAGGGCTTTTTCCTTGGCTTGTAGAAGACCCGTCTCACTGGACAATCGGTCTTCCCTCCATGAATGTGATCCCTGGGGTCTGTATGACCAAATCTCCTCTTACTGGAGGGACACCAGTCAGATTGAATCAGGACCACCCTCATTTGAACATAATCATCTCTTGAAAGACTATCTTCAAATACAGTAACATTCTGAGGTACTGGAGGTTAAGGCTTTAAAATATGAATTTGGGGGGACATGAGTCAGCCCATAACCCACTTACTCTTTCTCTTTTTATACCTGCTTTGATGGTAAACATGTGGAGACTGGAAACATCCATGGTGTTTGGAAAGCACAAGCTTTCCTAAGTTTTGATGCGTTTTTCTCTGCCTCTCCCATTCAGTTTGATCCCCATTTCCTTGATGGATAATGGCACGGGCCATTCATCTGTGGGGAAAGTGAGACCTAGTTCTTCTTCTACACTAGCCAAGATTTTCTTTTGCCTATAGTAAAAGAACTTCTGATTTCTGTGCTCCGCAACATTAAGCCTTGCTGCTTCCTGTGTTTGGTTCTTGTCTTTACGCCCCAGGGAGATTCTTCCTTCCTGGCTAGGCTTGTTTTCTTTCATATAACCTTGAATAACTTCCAAATGAATCTATATCCTCTCTTTCCTCCTCTCCTTTGAAATCATTGCTTCAACTCACCAGGATCGGCAAAAAGCTCACAGCATTAATGTCCCTGTCATTAGCCAAAGTGGACTTGCTCGCACATTTCAATTGTAGTCTCTTTAAGGCTAAGATTTCATTTTCTTGCTTTTGTCCACTGTGCTTTAGCAGCTCAAAAAGGCCACACATCCCTGGCACCCCATGAATAAATGAAATCGCACACGGTAATAATGGCAACAGGGCGCGCACTCCTCTACCTGCCTGCAGAGTGAACTGCTCTTTTGACTATTTTGCAAAATCATAACGACTCACTGGAGGCTTCTTTCCACCTACCTGATTCTGAGCCCAGTGAATTATAAACATATTTTATTTAACAAATTCATTTTTTATTACTACAGTCAGCTCCTATCACAATGGTTAAGGTTCTGTTTGCAGGTTCATAACTTGGCCATAAAATTTTGCTTCAGGCAGATACTTTGGTCTAATGACTCTTGGCACAAAATGTCATTATTAGAATCCTTTCTTTAACACTGAAGAAAGTTAAAAAAAATGCTTTGACTTAAAACCCCAACTTTTCAAACTCTATTATTTTGTATTGAAGAAATGTTCCCCTCCAACTTCAGCTAAAAAGAAATATCATCCCTTAGCCCAAGATTTGTAAAAGCAGAACAGCATGGAATTTCCCCCTGGGTGTTTCTCAGTGGGGTGCTATGGCATTTTGGATGGGACAGTTTTCTTTCTTTCTTTCTGGTACCAGGGATTGAACACAGGGGTATTCAACCACTGAGCCACATCCCCAGCCCTATTCTGTGTTTTGTTTATTTATTTATTTTGGTAGGGGGGGGTGGGGGGGTGGGGGGTGGGTTTGAACTCAGGCACTCGACCACTGAGCCACATCCCCAGCCCTATTTTCTGTTTTATGTACAGATAGGGTCTCACTGAGTTGCTTAGTGCTTTGCCGTTGCTGAGGCTGGCTCTGAACCTGCAATTCTCCTGTCTCAGCTTCCCAAAGTGCTGGGATTACAGGCGTGTGCCACTGTGCCTGGCTTGGGACAGTTTTCTTTATGCAGGCACACCCTATGCAAGACAGGGAGTACATTTAATATTCCTGGTGCTAAATCACCTTCCACCTACCCTCCCTCCTCCCGGAACAAACTAGGCAAGTCTGGTTCACTAACACCACCACCACATTTGGTATCTTCTCTGTGTCACTCAGCACCGTTGGGAAGACTGTGGCCTCCTGACTTTGTGCCATTTTGATTTTCCCAGAATGAAGTGCTGCTGTATGTAAGATATAAATTAACTCAGTTACCTGGTTAGCCGTTGGCCAAAGGATGAGATTGGAGAGGCCTAATCTCAGGAATTCTCAGTGTTCCTTGCCTCATCTTTTTCCTTTCCTCAGGGCTTCCCCTACAGATCAGGAACTACAGGCTGGTCTTTTGGATGCTGCAGTCACTCCTAATAGTCTGCTGGCTAAGACCTGCCCTTTCTCTGTGCACCAAAATGTATCTTCCTTTCACTTATGCTTGCAGGGTCCTATTTTCTTTCCAATACGGCAAACCAACCAACCAAACCTCCATCACAGCTTAATTTGGGGCAGGACCCCAAAGATACAGCAGTTGACTTGGTATGGGTACTGACAAGTCAGAATGGGCACTCGGGGAGGCTCTGCATCCCAATGGCCCTGTCATTCTTTCTTTATTTCTTTTTTAAATTTCTGCTCCCTCCTGGAGTTTTTATGTTTTTATTTTTAACAATATGCTTTTTAAAAATTTGTTCTAATTCGTTATACATGACAGTAAAATGCATTTTGACACATCATACATAAATGGAGTATAACTTCTCATTCTTCTAGTTGTACATGATGTAAAGTTACACCAGTCATATAATCATATATGCACACAGGGTAATAATGTCCAATTCATTCTACTATTAGTTCTACCCCCATACCCTCTCCTCTCCCTTCACTCCCCTCTCTCTAATCCAAAGTACCTTTATTCTTTCCTAACTCTCCACAATTATTGTGAATTAGCATCCACATGTCAGAGAAAACATTTGGCCTTTGGTTCTTTGGGATTGGCTTGTTTCGCTCAGCATGATATTCTCCAGCTCCATCCATTTACCTGCAAATGCCATAATTTCATTCTTCTTTAAGACTGAGTAATATTCAATTATGTGTATGTACCACAATTTCTTTATCCATTCATCTGTTAAAAAGCCCCTAGGTTAGTTCCATAGTTTGGCTATTGTGAATTAAGCTGCTATAAACATTGATGTGCCTGTGTTGTTGTAGTATGCTGATTTTAAGTCCTTTGTGTATAAACCGAGGAGTGGGGTAACTATTCCAAGTTTTCTGAGGAATCTCCATAGTAGTTACACCAATTGCAGTCCCACTAGCATATGTATGAGTGTACCTTTTTCCCCCACATCCTTGCCAACATTTATTGTAGCTTGTATTTTTTTTTAAGCATATTTTGAATACTTTTTTTAAAAATTTTTTTTCTTAGTTGTGGATAGACACAATGTCTTTATTTTATTGCTTTGTATGTGGTGCTGAGGATCGAACCCAGGGCCTCACGCATGCGAGGCAAGCGCTCTACCGCTGAGCCACAATCCCAGCCCTGTAGCTTGTATTCTTGATAATTGCCAATGGCCCTTTCTGTGCCAGGTGTTGCCCCTTTAGTTGCTGGATCCTAGGGTAGTGAGGAGGAATCTTGGGGCAGGGATTGGAGTGGGCACACTGGATTGGGTCTTGGGGTAGCTGCTATTGACAAATTAGAATAGAAATGCTTCAAAATTTTTACAATGGCTACTGCCATGTGGTGCAACTCCAACTTTCTGAGAGTTTGTGTTTCAACAGGAGAGGCCTGGATTCTTATTCTTGATGACTTATCCTAAAATAAAGAATGAAATTTTAGGTATATGACATGGTAGTAAGGAATGACTCTTGAACTGGACAATTTTAATATTCGTATATAGTAAAAAATTATATATTTTTGATATTGTACTATTTTATTTTTATCTTTTGCATTTAGAGTCCCCACTTTATTAAGTACTCACACATATTTTCTTTTTGATGATATCATACGTGAAATTTATTCAGGCATACGACATGATACAAGGATAGAATTTGATTTTTTTTAAAAATTGATAATGCTCATAAAATCATTGTTGAAAATCTACTTATATTGGCTTTGGTGTAGAGCAGTCTATATAGACCCGTCCTTTGGTCATGTCTTACCTCAGCCCTATGGTTTTGATGGTTGTGATTTCATTAACAAATATGATACTAGGTAAGCCAGTTTCCCACTTTGTATTCTCTCAGCTATTTCTCTAAATAATTTTTTGTGTACTTTTATGAAATTCCTGTCTTCTGGAAACCTCCACCCTCTCAATCTCATTGTTATTTACTAAATTAGAATTTTTACTCTGTTCAATCTTTCCACTTAGAATTATTATAAATTTATCTTTATACTAAAATCTTTGTTTATAGTTTCCAGTAAACTTTAATGTTTTCTTGATGTAGGTCCTATATATTTCTTTTTGGATTTTCCTTTTATTTATTTTTTTAAACCACTTTAACCACGTAATTTTCCCCTTCTCACCAACTAATTGGTTATGGTGGAGGTGGGTGTTGGGATCCTTCAAACTTCATCACCTGCTCTCTTCTGCAGTCAGGTGCCACCGGAAGGTGCCACCAGGTGGTCTCTCTAGGATGCTGTCTGGACCACCTTCTCTCAAATGTGGATTCTGATAGGAGTACTTAGAGTCTGAAATGGATTAGGGGCCTTACAATTGCATTTTGGTATTGTATTGAATTTGCTTCTGGTGAACGAAGCTTAAGAAGACAGAAAAATAATTGTCTATTTTGACTAAGCATGACTTTCTCTTAAATACTCACAATGGGACCCATCCTCTGAAAAGTTCTTTATAACAAGTACAAAAGGGCTCAGGAGACATATTCAATAATGGTTCTTTTAAATGCCAGTTATTTACTAAAAGGAAGAATAGCTGTAGAGGGATTAAAAGATATATTTTCTTTTGAAATCTATGTCTTCTTTAAAGTTCAGGGATAAATGCGCAATCACCTATACCTTACCTGTACCCTTATAAACTAGCAATGAACATGCTCCAGAAAAAATTCAATTTCTCCCTGAAGGAGGATAACTTAAGAGAGGCTCCCTTAAATTCAGATATGAATTGCTAGATAACCTCTCCAACAGGGGTTGAAGAAGCCAGTCAGAGATTGAAATCGTTTGAAGAAGCACCAGTTGGTGCCCAGTTAATGTGTTAGCTATATTGAGGGACAAGGAGGAAAGAAATGGTTGCTAAGGGACAGTGGCCCTTAAAAGATTCAGGATCATACATCATTGTAATTACGTCATTGCGTAAGTAATCCCAGAACTCAAATAAAAAGCTCTGTAGTCTGAGGCAAGAGAATCACAAGTTCAAGGCCAGTCTCAGCAACTTAGCAAGGCCCTAAGCAACTTGGTGAGACCCTGTCTCTAAATAAAATATAAAAAAAGGGTTGAAGATATGGCTCAATGGTTAAGTGCCCCTGGGTTCAATCCCCAGTACAAAAAACAAAAAAACACCCCCCCCCCCAAAAAAAAAACCCCAAAAGATTTTGTATCTGGCATTCTTTTTCAGCTGACTGGGGGAGATTGTAGATGGGGAACTGCTGCTTTTCTGTGGCAAATTACAACTGTATTTCTATGCTTTGGGTTAAAAAAATCATAGTACTAGAAGATTCTTGGCAAAAACACCAAAGATTAAACACACCAGTGGCTTGAAGTGTTTGCTAATCCACTTTTTTTTCTCAGTTCACCTTAGCTAGGAGATTGTTAAGGTGCCAGGATGCAGGAAATTGGGATGATGCTAGGTGACAGCTGAGAGTGAGTACTGCTTAGCATGGACATCAGATGGAGTCACTCCCAACAAGTTCTGCCCTTGACTGAAGTAACTTTAGTGTTAAGTCGCTGGGGACAAAGAATTGTAACATTTGAGATGTCTGTTCTTTAATTCGTTTCTTGTCTGCCCCTGACAAAACTGTAGCCCTCCATAAAAAGCAGTGGGATTTACCTTTTGGCTAAGGCAACTGGCCCTTGATGAACGGCATCAGTATCTCCTGGGAGTTTATTACAAACACAAGTCATCAGATCTGCCTGGATCTACTGAATCTGAAATTTTGCAATCTTTGTTTAAGCACACCATCCAGGTGATTCTGATGAATTCAAGTTTGAGAATAACTGGCTCAGGCGACTGTTTCACCTGTTGCTTTGACACTTCCTTGACTTTGGTCTTGCTACCTTATAAGTTGCCTGCAATTTCCTTGACCTCCAGTCCCATAGGACTGATGCCACCTTTGGACAGTCAACCTACTTTTCTCCTTGGGCTTCTCTAAGGACCATAGGACTGATATTTTCAGATTCACATGTGAAAACACATAGGAACATCTCTCTTGGATATCTGACCTACGTGCCAACTTGGCCCTCAGAATCTAGATATTCCCCTATTTTACCAAGACCACCACTCACAACTTTAAAACCAAAGAAATCAGCACTATTAACCATAAAAGCAGTTAGATTTATAACAGTGATGGTGTAGCATGGAATCAGACACACTAGATTCATATCCTTAATTTATTCTTTACTAAGTTACATGAATTTGAGAAGCAATATGCTTATATTTATCTCTGAGTATTATTGTGGAAAGTAAATAAAGTAATCTTTCAGAACCATGGCACACTTGTACATTGTAAAAGGGGAAAAAGGTGAGTTGAATATTGTCCCCTCAAACTTCAGGGATCCTTCCTAGAGTAGCTTGGCCTCTGTGCCAGTTACCTCTAGCCAGAGAGCCTTGTCCATTTATACCAGTGCTCTGTGAAAATGTTACCAGTTTCTATGTGGGCCATGAAGTGAAAATGATGAGACTCACAATTTTATGTAAGAATCTGTATAGCTGTGGCACCCAATTGGGCCTCAATAAATAGGAGTTGCTATTATATCTGGGTATAAATTTGGGCCATCATGAAGAGGGGTGACAAATGGTGTGATGGCTGCTCTGAAGACCTCAGGGGTCCCAAAGGAATACCCCAAACCTGGCATTAATTCTCACAGAGAAAAGAAGGAATCCAGAGGGGCCTATGACTTCAGCTATTCCACAAACTTGGGGTCAGCATTAGAAGCTACATTCATTACCATGCTGTCATGGCCCACACCTATGGTTCCCTTTCCCTTGGCTTGGTGGTTCCTTAGTAAGCAAGGGTTGCCAAGAAAAAAAGGTCTTTGCCTCCTTAGCAATGCTTTATCATTTCCAAGTGAGTATCCTGGCCTGCCTGAGTTTTGATAGCATTGCTTGTAGATATTGAACCTCTTGTGGTCTTAACCAGCTTTGTCCAGTAGAAATATATATGTGTGTATATGTGTGTATGTATAGAGATATAGCTATAGTTGGATTTTGAATGTTCCACAAAGATCCATGTATTAAAGACTTGTTCCCTAGCCCGTGGTGCTATTTGGAGGAGGTGGAATCTTTAGGAGGCAGGGCCTAGTGAAGGATGTTTAGGTCACTGGGGACACACCCTTGGAGGGGATATTGGGACCCTGGCCTCTTTCTTTCTTCCTCTTTGGTTCCTGACTGCCAATAGATGAACAGGTCTCCTGTTACGTGCCCCCACCATGATGCACTGGCCCAAAGCAATAAGACCAGGTAACCATGGACTGAAACCCCTGAAATCATGAGCCAAAATAAACCTTTGCTCCTCTTTAGTTGATTATATCAGGTATTTTGTCACAATAATGGAAAGCTGACAATGCACACACATACCATACAGACCCCTTGTAAGTTTTATAACTTTTAATTCCTAAACCACCAACTTAGTAGGATTTCTGGAGTAAAAGCAAAACACATAATCAGGAGGAAGACCAGCATTTATTTTGGAAATTGATTCTCTTTAGCATGAGATATGCAAATCTCCTCTCAAGTAATGACTGGGAGAACACATATTTTATGATGCTAATTTTTTATTTACATTCACAACTAAAATAAGTAGGATCTTTGATTTAATGCCAAAGGGGGAAAGCATTAGAATGTGCCTGGGGATTAGGAGATGGGAAGTAAATGATGCTCGGAAGTGGGTAGTTTGGTCTCATTTTATAGATGAAAAAACAGACTTGGGGTTTTAAGTAACTGGTTTCAGGTCATTCAGCTAATAAAGAACAAAGCTGGGATTTAAACCTGTGCTTTCTAAGCTGATGCATATCCTCAGTGTCTTGTCTGTGTTCTTGGCCTAGAGACTGAAGGCAAATGGTGTGGAGAAGCCACTGTGAGGTATCAAATAGGGTCAGGTGCTCAAGTTAGAGGGAATGACTTTTTAAAGATGTAGGTAACATGGAGGCAGCACATGTAGGGAATAGAACACAGGCAGACCCCTGGGGTGGAAGGTCTAGGTCAGGACATATAGGAATAGAGGGAGTTAGGGAGGGGTGAACATCTCAGAGAAGCTATTGAAACCCATACTTAGGTTTTTATTAAATTATAAAGGGATTTTTAAACAGTATAGCATCTCCTAAATACATATACATTTTAGGCTATGGCTGCAACTGTTTTTTAATTTTTTTTTTTTTTTGGTACTGGGGATTGAACTCAAGGGCACTTGACCACTGACTGAGCCATATCCCCAGCCCTATTTTGTGTTTTTATGTAGAGTCAGGGTCTCACTAAGTTGCTTAGTGCCTCACCCTTGCTGAGGCTGGCTTTGAACTTGTGCTTCTCCTGTCTCAGCCTCCCAAAGTGCTGGGATTACAGGCGTGTGCCACCACGCCCAGCTCTGTTTTTTAAATTCTTATGTTAGATAATTAAATAAATGGAAGATATAAACATTGACATTATTTCATTTTTCTCTCACCTATGTAATCTTATAAATGAGATATGAAAGATCACTCACCTAGGTAAAGAAAGGGAGCTGGGATATGTTCTATGTATCTTAGTTATTATTCTCTAGATGTATCTAAGTAAGTAGAATAAAGCTATACACAGCAATGTGATTAAATAATAACCAATACATATGGAATGTACAGAGAAATATCTGTATTAGAGTCCCCATCAAGATATGCAGCTGAAATGAGAGTCCAAGCAACTGTCTTCCGAGAAGCAGGGCAAGACCTGGCTGGTGGAGTGGAATAGATGAACTAATGGCCCCCAAGGCAGATAATCAATGGATTAATTGTGAGCTCATGGTTCCATCCTTACACGATGTGATGCTGTGTAGTTTACCCTCCTTATACTTAGTCTTGGTTTGAGGTTCATAGAGCAAGAGGCAAGATGCCATCTCTGATCTTCCAAAGGCCACAAATGCAAAATCAGAGCAAAACCTTTGCCACTACTGGCTCACCTAAATGAGCATCAGTTCTCCTGAAAGCTGAGTTTTCTACTGAGCAGCAGCCACAGCCTCACCTGGAATTCCCAACATTGTTTGAGTGCTTCTCACTCAAACTGCAACCCTTCCCCACTCCCTCTATCCTACATGTTGCAGCAGAGGGGAGAACAGTGGCTCTCTGCAGACAGTGGTGCAAAAAAATGCCATTTGGAAAGAAAGCAATGGACCCAGGAGTGACACAAACAAGATGCCACAGAAAGCAAGCAAATGAAAGACCTTGAAGTTGACCTGAAATAGTTGGGGGAGCAATCCCAGGCATATATTCTTTCTGAGCTCTACAGTATTGCTGGTGAGCATCACACTGGTGTTCCCTTGGTGGGGCTCCTCTGATAGAACGTTATGGTGCTGCAAGGTGAAAATGTTGTGAAAAGACCAACTGTTGGAGACACCAGGAATAGTAGGTGCTACTGATGTCCTGCTCTAAATGCATGGGCATCCCCTGAACCCTTACATGGCACTTTCTCCTATAGCTCCTGCTACTCTGCCATACATTTGTGGGTTGGGAGCATGTTCAGGCCATCTGGAACAGGCCAGAAGGAGACAACCCTAAAATCAGCCCTCACCACTGATGGAGGAAAGTTGGTGGATAAGCACCCCAGTTTCCTCATCCTTAGGTAGGACACCTCTGGGGTGGATTCTTTCCCCTCTCCCAGATATCCCTAGGGGTGCTGATTCCCTATTGCCCATAGTGAGAATCTGCTCATGAACTAATACATATGGAGCATCCAGAGAAGCATCTGTATTAAAATGCTCACTAAGATCTGCTGCTGAAATGAGAGCCTTGACTTTTTTCCCTTCCCTATCTCACTTCCTTTCTGGTTCTTCCTTGATCACGTCCTGAACAATAATCAGTTACATCTAAATCCTCATCTCAGGATATGATTCTGGGAGAATCCAACCTAAAACAACTAGGTTAATTGAGAGACAGGAAATATCAAATAATAAAACTTCAACTTGTTAACTCTTAGCATTATAGAATAAGAAAATTCAGAAATTTCTGGCTCAGGAAGGAAAGAGACCCTTCAAACACCAGTTTATTTTTCTTGAGTCTCCAGCTTTGACTAATATCATGGTTGGTCATTGTTTTAGTCTTCCGGCTGGAAATCCAGAATTAGAGCCTCACATGCAGTCATTAAATTACTAAAATGGACTGAAGTCATCCTCATGACAGAGTCCTGAAGAAACTGGTTCTCAGTTCCTGTGACAGTATTTGGTTACTTTAACTTTACCATAGGTTCTCTGAGCAATTCATGTTATTTCATGATCAGTGTTTGTTTTTTGTTTCTGTATCATTTTTATCAGTCTCTGTGGTTTACAAAGAACTGTAATAGATACACTCTCCTGTTTGTACCTCAAGTTCAATTGTTCATTTACCAAGTCCTTTCGAGTCTTTCTTCAAAATGCCTTAAGTCTGTTGTTCCTAGTGCACACTAGTGTATCTAAGTCAAGTAAGTGGACAGTAAAATAATACACTGCAATGTTATTGAATAAACAATACACATAGAATGTACAGGGAAAAAATCCCTTTTAGAGTTTGCATCAAGATCTGCAGCTGAATTAAAAGTCCTAGTGATTATCTTCAGAGCAGCAGGGCAGGGGCTGGCTGATAAGTGGAGCAAATGAACTAATGGGGCCCTAAGGCAGATGATCTTTTAGAGAGTAAAAGAATGTCTGAGGGTCCTTGTCAAGACTTTAAGATTTGAGGAGATGTTTGAGCTTTCTGCTGAGTCTCATGATAATCTCTAAGAAATGGCAGGGCTACCAGGGCTGAGGTCATCTTCGAAAAATGTCTCTGAACAATTAAAGAATAGCCTTACCCTTCTGCCATGATGTTCTCTCTTATTCCTGGCCCGGAGAGTGCCCACCATGTACCCACTTGCTAGGTATGCTCACCCAACTCAAAATTCTGCAACATGGGCATTAGTGTTCCCATTTCACAGATGCAGAAACTGAGAGCCAGGAACTTGCTCAAGGCTACACATTAGTAAGTGGCTAGGACTCCCACGCAGGTTATAAAAATTAATAGTTCTACTAGAGTCTAAATTCTACTATAAAATCTACTAGAATAATATAAAAATAATTTCTCTGTATATAAATTTGAGTTAAAGTACTGAAGCAAAAATAATGTAGAATCAGCAGGGCCGGGCGCGGTGGTGCAAACCTGTAATCCCAGTGCTTAGGGAGGCTGAGACAGGAGAATCGCGAGTTCAAAGCTAGCCTCAGCAATGGCGAGGCGCTAAGCAACTCAGTGAGACCCTGTCTCTACATAAAACACAAAATAGGGCTGGGGATGTGGCTCAGTGGTCGAGTACCCCTGAGTTCAATCCCTAATACCAAAAAAAATAATAATAATGTAGAATTATTAAAAATTGGGTGGGTGAGGTCAATTGTAATATAACTGAATAAGAGCTCTTCTCGTTGCCCAGCAATTTTCCTCAAGACAAGGCCTGGGTAGGCCATGCTGAATAGTGATAAGTGCTATAGAGAAAAATAAGGAGATTGGGGAGTACCTGGGTGGGTGGGATGTGATAATTTACACAGGTGGTCCAGGAAGGCCTCAATAAGAAAGTGACATTAGAACAAAGTCCTCTGGAAAGAGAAGAAGAAAGAAGCCATTTGATAGGAAGAGGATTCTAGTCAGGGCAACCAAAAGATCAATGGTGCTGGGGCGGACAGGACCAGGCATGTTTCAGGAATAGCAAGGACAGAATGGCTGGGATGGAGCCATCCAAGCAGAAGGGAATAGAAAGTGAAATCAGGTTCTGTTGGCCCTTGCAGTTTCTCTGAAGTGCATACATCTCTCCCTGGAAAACACAGAACAAATTTTCTGAACCTTTGGAATTTGTTCCTCCTTCCCCTGGCACGTCAGGATGCCATGAAGTGGGTTAAGGAAACCACTGCCCTCGCCACACTTGACCAAGCAGGCTGGCTTTAGGTTAGAGTCTTCGATTGGGTTCCCCAGAAACAGATCCTGATTCAGGGATTTGAGTACAAGTAACTTAATGGGGGAAAGGCAATAAGTTATTTGTACTTAAAAAGGAATTTTTAAAAAGGCACCACAGGGAAAAGGGAAAGGGAAGTGGGAGAGAGGCAGCCGATAAAGATGTGTCTCCAACCCAGGCACCTCTCAGGGCAATGGGAACTTAACCCTGGGAGCCATGTAGGACGTTTGCCTCCGAGTTATCCCACCAAGGCATCCCACCGAGGCTGAGGAAGTTGGGTTGTATACACCAATTCTTGCTATCCAGGCAAGTGCTGCTTCTGGGGGGCATTGGCTTCCCATGTTTCCAGTGTGTTCCATAGGTCAGGCTGCCAGAGAAAACTCTCAGGCAATGCCACATCAGTCCTGGCAGTTGAAAGTCAGTCATATCATAAATGGTAAGGGCAAGCCTGTGGGAAGGTACCAGCAGAGCTGCCTAATGCATGTGAATCTCTCTCTGCCACTTGCTAGGAGAGAACAAGAAGCTTTCCCCTCACTACAAGATAGCTTTGGCGGGAATTCACGGAAGCAGTAAGTAAAAACTCAGGATCAACATATAGATCACCCATATCTACCTGTTTTTTAGCAAAATGTAACTAAACTGTAGAACACACATCCGTTTTTAAAAAGGAATGAAAGAGAATATTTATTGCTAATTGCTGTTGTCAGGGTGAGGATTATTTCTTGGCAAACTGCATGGGAAGTTTTGCAAAGATGCTCATTAATATCATCCATGATTCATGCAAACAGTCTGATAGGTGACAACGCTGTGATTCACACTGTCATGAATATTGACTCCAAGGATTGCAGAGGGCAACAGCATTTCTTCCTACCATGAACCTTTTCTTGCTCACCCTAGTCCAGGATGTTTCCTCTGTAATAAGATGCTCTCTGTGGCACAGAAAAAGGAGATCCACGAACTACCCCTTCTCCAGCATGCATCATGTGCCAACATTGTGTTGCAGGGTGGATTATACAGCCCTTGGGAGAGCTGAGTAAACTTTGCACAGGGATGGATAACCTCTATACCAATCAGTTGCTGGTGTTCTGGTAGCTTGGGGTGATTTTTTTATGGCCACTCTGTTAGGAATAGGTTTTACACTTTTAAGTAATTGGAAAAAAGATCAAAAGAGTAATAATCCAGTATACCTGAAAATTATATGATATCCAAAATTTAGTATCATAAATAAAATTTTATTGGAACCCAGCCCTTATGCCCTATTTTTTACACATTGTCTATGGCTGTTTTGCTCCACATGGCAAAGTTGAGTAGTTATGGCCATATAGACCACAAAGCCTAAAATATTTACAATGGACCCTTTACATAAAAGTTGACTGGATAAATAATGATTTTATTGAGGATCTGCCCTCACCTGGATAAATGTTTAGCATTCAGAATAAAATATTAAACAATCACTGTTAAGATAAATCTGCTCCTGAGATTTTTTTGCATGCAACCTAGTATAGACAATATTTTGTCTATTTTTTTTCTTTGCAGTACTGGATATTGAAACCAGGGGCACTCTGCCACTGAGCTACATCCCCAGCCCGTTTTATAGGGTCTCACCAAGTTGTCCAGCCTGGCTTTGAACTTGCAATTCTCCTGTCTCAGCCTTCCCAGTCACTGGAATTGTATGTGCCACCATGCCTGGCCAGATCTTGGTTCTAAATCAGACCCATATGTAGGGCTTACTTGGAAGATTTTTGTATTTGTTCGGATCCATGTTGTTTTAAGCTAAGAAGCTTCTCCTGACAAAGAGAAGCCGAGGAAAGACAGTAGCCTAAGTAGACGATGTTGCTCATCTGTGGCCTTTGTAAGACTTACTACAGTCAAATCTTCCCATATTCCTGCAATGACATTGACTATGTGAGAATTCATCTTTTTACCAATTTTATAACTCATCACTCAACACTGTAAATTTTATAAATGAAATTGAAAGCCTGGTGAAGCTTGAATATCCTAGGATATTGCAGAGCTACGTGGGAGGGTACCTTAATAACTATGAGCATATAGGTGCTGGATTCAGATCCCTCAATTTAAATTCCAGCTCGGCCATTTGCTAGCTGTACAACACTGGGTATGTTAATATCTCCTTTGCTACGGTTTGAATTCTCCTCCAAAGCTCATGCTGGAATTTAATTGCCACTATAAAGATACTGGGTGGTAAGACCTTTAAGAGGCTTCACGTTCATGAAATGGGCTATTGAAGGCGTAGAGAGGTTACAGGAGAACTGCATCATTATACAAGTGTGATGTCTCCATTATGTTCTCATGCTCCTTCTCCACCTGGGCACGTTCTCTCACCATCTAAGCCCTCTATCATGCTACAATGTCACAAGAAGGCCCTCACCAAATGTGGCCCTTTGATATTAGACTTCAAAATCTCCAGAACTATGAGAAATAAAATTCTTTATATTTCCCTGTCTGTGGCATTCTGTTAGAGCAGCAGAAAAATGGATGAAGTCATCCCTCTACTCCCTACTTTTCCCATTTATAAAATGAAAACATGAATGGCATTTCCCTTATAGGAATTCCCTGGGGTATTTGACACGTTCTTCCACAGTAGCTTAGCGTGGTGCCTGGCCAGTGGAAAGAGCTCAAGGAACATTAGCAATTGGTACTGAGAAGTCAAGCTTGCACATTCGGTTCAACACAACAGTTCATCCTCAAATCACTTATAAATCTGGTATTATATGCTACACATAGATGTCTCAGCAACAAAGACAATGGTAAATTGTGGAGGTGATCAAGCAAAACATAAGGAATTGTGATTTTGTGTGTCAGTGTGTGTGTGAACAGCAGAGGTAGCAGTCAGAACACTGAGGAAGAGCCAGCCTCTCTTAAAGCAATATTCATTCTTTACAGCACAGTAAGCATATATTTCTCAAAGATGAAGATAAAGGCATATATGGGGCCTGTGGCATTTCTAAGCAATTGGCTTCTGTTTTCAGAAGTGTAAACCACATATCTGGGACTCCAGGTTGAAGCCCAAGCCAGGGGCACCATCATGAGATGCACCCATCAACTGTCAGATGTTTATGGTAATGTATGTGAGGGGTTTAAGAACAGGAGAGGTGGAAGGAGTTATGGCGAATCCCCGACAGCTGCTAAAACGAATTCAGGCAAAACAGTGTCTACAATGGGTTTAATGAACAACAATTTACTTAAAATGACATCCAATATTTAGGGACACATTTCCTGTTCTACAGATGCTATCAAAGTATAAACATAATGCAAGAATAATACTTAAGGGACTGAAAACATCACACAAATTGCTTGATGAAAAGCGACAAAATAGTCTGTTGTTATTGTCTGCTGCTTGGCAGAGCTCTTCTTTTGTTGAACATTAGAATAACGTGACATCAGTTTGTCACTTAGCAAATGGTCCTCTGCTTTCTAAACCGACCAGCAGATGGTCTAGGTGATAAAGTGCAGCCCCAGCATGGTCATGTTTGTGCTAGCTGCCTCTAGCCCACACTGCAGCAATCATTCAGCATCTCTCCATCAGGCAACCTCACCATGTTGTCATTCCTCAGTGTCACACACCCAGGTCACATGCATCACAGTCAAGCTACACAGCTCTGAAGTTAAATTACCCACCTTCTTAATGTCAGCTCCTTCAATAGCTTTTTTTTCCCCATTCTTCATATCCCTTCTCAATCTCTGCGAGGTTGGTTCCTCAATATTTCTGCACTACATTAAAAGCTCCGGGTCCTAGATTTTTGCAATCAAATGGTCCTCTTTCTCTCTAATCCTAGATTAAATGAATATAAGACCAAAAGAGCAGACAAAGCTAAAAACTCTCTTGTTACCCCTAAAATCAAGAGAAGGGCATTGTGCACAGATGGGAGTTCATAATTGACCTGACTCACAAGATTCCTGTGGTTGGATCTTGCACTTTTTCCCTCCCTATGCAGGATAGAAACATGGGGTTCTGACAGATAAGAGGCTTACAACTGGCTGGGGTGGGAGTAGCTCTGTATCTTTACTTGGTTCCTTCTAAAATGTAGACATTTTTGTGGTATTATAATAAGGTAGTCATTTTTGTTAATCTACTAAGTAATTTTTCCACATGGTTAATCCAGGAGTTAGTTAATCCTTAATACGAGCTAAGACTTGACCATACTTCAGAGATACTGGGAAAGGTAACAGTCACCAGAGGAAGGTGGAGATACAGTGACTCCTGAAAAGTAAAGCTGCCAAGATCCCTGAAGATTCTGGTTATATTCTCACAGAGGCACTGACAGGAACGTCATGAAGGCTTTCTGGTTCTCACATTGTGACTTGAGCTGGGAGTTGAAGAATCCAAGCTTATAGTTTTCTTTCTGGAAGTGCTCACACCTACAAAAGTCTATTCCTTGCCACAGCCCTTGTAGCCACCACCATTATTGTTATAATGATCAAGTGCAGCAGCCTCCTGGGCTCCCAAGGCACATACTTCAGCTGGCACTCCATCCACAATCAACTACAGGTGATAACTTGCCCATCTTGATGCTGCACGTCCTGGTTCACTAGCACTCCCTTTCCCTTGGCAAGGAGCTCAGTGCTGCACACAAGTGCAAGGATATGACCAAATAACCAAATCCTGTATTTCCAGGCCCATCTCTTGGAACTACTTCTGAAGCTAATTTCATATCCATCAGAGTCCAATCAAGAGACAGAAAACATAAAGGAATTTGAATAGAAAAAGTTCAATATAAAGAATTATCAACAGGAGATTGGAGTAACATAAGATCAGTTAGTAAAAGGTAAAAAGAATGCCAAAAATAGAAGAATAAAATATACACAGAGCAACCACTGTCTCTAGAGCTGAGCTAGAGCTCTCCAGGAAGAACACCCCCTCCCAGTTGGAGTCTAGACCTCATGGCGAGGGTTCAACTCTGGTTGACTGAATGATAGGAGAGCTCACTGCAGTACTGTTACCCAAAAATCACTGCAACTCTAGGGTAAGCCTTCCAGGAGGAGGTGCCTGGACCTCATTCCTCATTGGGAAATCATGTGTGAAGTGCCTGGGAAATCCCTTAATAGAAAGGTGCCAGCCCTCCACTTGGAAGTCACTCGAGGTGGATAGTGGAACAGAAACTGCCTACTAGAGGAACAGGATAATTTTGTTTTTTTAAGCATGTGGCATGAGTCCCCACAAAGAACACCAGAACCAGAAAGAGAAACTTTGTTCTAATCCATGGTGCCTCCAGGGCCTCTACTGAGGAAGGTAAATTAAGATAAATTGTGCTGCCTGACAGGGGAGAAGTATTCACAACTGGGCATATTTGGCCTCAGCAAATCAATGTCACACACACAGCAGGGGAGGGGAAGGAGAATATCTAGGAAGAAGGTATTTTAACATTAGTATCTATGTATATTTTTTTGCCATTTCCAAAACCTTATTTTACGACATAGTATTTTAAAATATTTTAAATTGGGTAGGGGAAAAAGGGAGGAAGTAAAGAAACTGCATGCTATTTAAAATATTTAAGGCCTCTAAAAATTCCTAAGTCTGATCCTAACAGTTGATTATCATGAGTGACCCTGTCATGAGGACAAAGATGAGGGCCTGGTTCCTGGAGTAGGTGTCTGAGGGGGGACTTTGGTCTCGAGAGAAGAGCAGGAGCCCAGTCATTAGTGGGGCCATGGTTAGAGTCTGGGATCAGCAGCAAGATAGACTAAGGTGGCACCTGGCTGTGTGTGTCCTATCTGGCTTTCCCAGGTCCACTAATGGCCCCGCTTGTTTCACAGCCTGAGATGGCTGGTCTTTCCTAATGAATAGTCAGGGGGCTCAGCTGAGAGTGATATGGAAGATATGGAAGCCAGGAACATCCTGGGAAGGCCTAGAACATCCTTCTGATGGTTCACAGATGAGCAAATGGGAGGGCCAAGGAGGGAGAGAATTCCCTGAACTTGGCCACTCTAGGAACATACAGACTCAATCTAGGGATGGCTGCCCAGGTCCCCAGTGTGCTGCAGCATCCTGTGTACATGTTGTATTATCATGGGACCATGGAGCTAATTCCAAGCCAAACAGTGTACCCCAGGGTATATTTACATTGTTTTTGTAAATATAGATTATTTACTTATTATTAAAAAAAACATTTTACAGTAAATAGTCTATAACATATTTACATGGGAAATTTTTTCTAAAGATTCTATATTCTGAATATTTTTTCTATATCACTGCATACAGGACTGGGAATCAGGAGACCTAGGTTCAGATTCTGGCTTTTGACTGTGAGGCTCTGTGATTCTAGGCAAGTTCATTCACTTCTCTGATTTTCTCATGTGAAAAATAAAGAGGCAGGAACATGGACCATCCAAGATCCCTTTCAGGCATAACACTATGCTTTGTTTCCTCTAGACAAGTATAAGACAGTCAGCCCCCCATCTGTAGCAGCCTGTGAACCTTGTTAGTGTTTCATTTGAGCCCATAAAGGAGCACGTGCCAGCGGAAGAAGCTTATCCCAGTGTGGATGGGAGTGAGAACTCTAAACTGCAACTAGAGAAGGAGGTTGGGAATGTAAAGAGTCCAACAATGGCTAAAAATATGGGCTTCAGAGAAAGGCCTGTCCGTGTGTGAGCCCAGTTTTGCTGCTCATTGTTTTATGATTTTGGGCAATTTGTTTAATCCTCTGAACCTTGAAGGTGTTCTCTGCAAAATGAGACTAATACTAAATATCCCTGGAGGTGTTCTGAGGATTCTTTTTGTTAGAAATGTATAAGTGCATTTTGCATTTGATACGGCATCTGATGAAGGCTCAGTAAACTTTATTATTTTTATTATTGACTTATCAAAAAATCATCATCAAGAGACTACAGATTTCCTTCCATTTCCTTGAAGATGTCTATCAAATTCTCCCCCTCAAAAATCCTTTTGGATTCCAACATATTTAACTCTGTGTTCCCTTACCCACTGATTTGTTGTCATACAAAATAGATTATAATTGTAGAGAAAAAGGTAATAATTTATGGAGTATGCTATTAGTCCACACCATTTGAATATAATTTTAAGATTAACCATTAATTTTTTATTGCAAATTCTAGGAAGATTTGAACCACATGGTGAATGAGGACTTCTTTTAATGTTAGAGCATCTTGTTCTGGTTTTCCTGGGACAATACTCATTTGTTTATTATCCTTGAGTTATTATTGAAAGTGTATCTTTTTACCTCATAGGTGTCCTAATTTAGACAATATTTGCTCTATTTAAGTTAATTAGGTTGATGGTTATCTCTATTTAGAGCTCTCTGGGAGCACTTTTTCATAATGAAGACAAATTACACAATATTATAGCAATGTTTCAACTTGGTCATTTTTCCTGGGTGTCCATTTCTTGTCCATGTGAGTGTGGCCTAAAAGGGACTTGAATCTACCAAAGATGGCTATTTAGAAGTTTCTACAGAAACTTTCTACAGAAACTCAAGTATGTCCTGATTCATTGTTCTCCTTCGCCTTCTCCTCCTCCTCCTCCTTCTTGTAATGCTGGAGATCAAGCCCAGAGCCTTACACATGCCAGGTAAACTCTCTACTGCTGAGCTACTTCCTCAATTCCCAAGTCTTAAAGTCAAACTGGAAATGTAATTTGAGAAAAATGATTAGGATAAATCCGGATAATATTACAGAGATTCTGATTCTTCATTTCTTTCTTCATTTTTTTCCATAGTGCTGAGCAGTGGGGATGTGTTATGAAGAATAAGATAGTCACAGTCCATTCTTAACTTCATGGGGCTCATATTTTACTGAAAGTCACAAAAGAAACAGGTTTCATCAAAAACTTTTCAATAGGAAGGAATAATTAGAAATCAAGACAAGTTTTAAAAAGGAACAAAGAAAGAGCCAATATAGAAAGTAATAAAAGTGAGTTAAAAAATCATCTTCAAGACGGACGCGGTGGCTCAAGCCTATAATCCCAGCACTTAGGGAGGCTGAGACAGGAGAATTGCGAGTTCAAAGCCAGTCTCAGCAATGGCGAGGCGCTAAGCAACTCAGTGAGACCCTGTCTCTACATAAAACACAAAATAGGGCTGGGGATGTGGCTCAGTGGTTGAGTACCCCTGAGTTCAATCCCTAGTACCAATAATAATAATAATAATAAGGTTGTTGGGAGAAGTCCTCTTGAGGATATGGCATGTAATTTAAGTTCAAAGGAGTAAAAGTAGCAAAGATGCTGAATCAGGAAGGAGTTGGACACATTTACAGAACTAGGAGAGGACTGATGTGACTAGAAATCACCAAGTAAGGGGAAAGCCTAGCATGAGAAGAGGTGGAGTAGACAGGGACCAGCTGATGCAGGGCCCACGAGTCTATGGTAAAGAAACTAGATTTTATTCCACGTGAAATAGAAAGTGTTTTAGTCAGCTATTTCATCATTTTTATCAAGAGACCTGACAAGAACAGCATAGAAGAGGAAAAGTTTATTTTGGCTCATAGTTTCAGAATTTCAGTCCATGGTTGGATGACTCTATCACTCTGACCCTGTTATGGTTTAGATGTGGTGTCCCCCAAAATCTCATGTGTGAGACAATGCAAGAAAGTTTGGAGGAGAAATGATTGGGTTATAGCCTTGACCTAATCAGTGGATTAATACCTGATGGGATTAGTTGAGTGGTAACTGGAGGCAGGTAGGATGTAGCTGGAGGTGGGAATTGGGGGCATGACTTTGGGGTATATATATTTTGTATCTGGAGAGTGGAGTCTCTCTCTGCTTCTGATCATGATGTGAGCTACTTCCCTTTGCCACACTCTTCTACCATGATGTTAGCCTTACCTTGAGCCCCAAGGATTGAAACTGGCCTTCTATGGACTAAGACCTCTGAAACCGTGAGCCCTTAAATAAATTTTTCCTCCTCTACAGTTGTTCTGGTTGGGTCCTTTTAGTCACAGCAGTGAAAAAGCTGACTAAAACAGCTCAAGGTGACTCAGAACATCATGGCAGAGGGTGAAGGCAGCTTAGGACATGGCAACGATAAGAGAGAGAGAATTCTGCTCACCAGAGACAAAATATAAAGCCCAAAGGCACACTCCTGGTGACCCACCTTCTCCAGCCACACTTCACCTGCCTACAGTCACTGCCTAATTAATCAATATCAATTAATTAATTCACTGATTAGCTCACATCTTTTATAATCTAATCATTTCACCTCTGAAAATTCTTGCACTGTCTCACACACGAGCTTTTGTCTAAACCATAACAAAGTGATTAAAGCATTTTAAGCAGGGGAATGACATGATCTGATTTATATTTGATATTGATCTGATATAATTTACTTTATTACTATGTGGAGAATGAATTGAGTTGGGAACAAAAATGGATAGGGAGACACTGTTTGGGAGGTATAAATCGGACCCAGGTGAGAGATGATGGTGGTGTGAACTGGCAGGGTGGTGGTGGAGATAAACAGATTCATGACATATTTTTCAGGTTAACTTGATAGGCTTTGCTAGTAGATTGAATGGTGGTTATGCAGGAAAGTGTCAAGAATGACCCCATGTTTTTGGCTCCAGATGCTGGGTGGTTCTACAGGGAAGATATGTGGAGGTGGACAGGCAAGATTGAGGACCAGAAATCAAGGTTTCTGTTCTGATAATGTTAAATACATTACATCAGAGAAATATTTGAGATATCCAAGTGAAGGCAGTTGGATATGTAAATAAGGATCTCTGATGATCTGTGGTTGTAAATTTGGCACTCATTAGCATATCCATGGAGTTAAACATTGAGAATGAGGAGATCAGCCATGGACAGCATATAGACGGATGAAGGAAGGAAGGAAGAAGAGAGAGGAAGGAAGAGGAGGGAAAGCAGAAAAGAAAAAGGAAGGGAGAAAATAAGGGGGGATAGGACTGAACTCTGAGGAATATTAACCTGTGAAACTGAAAGGGGAGATAGAGGCAACAGAAAGAAAAAAAGCCACTGAAGTGAAGAAAACAGAATGATGTGAGAAAAAACAAGAAAAGAGAATGTGCTTAGAAAGAGGAAGTGGTCAATTGGTTGAGCAACCAAATTAAATGAGAACAGAGAAGTGTCCCTTGGATTTGGTCACATGGATGAGGATGGTTGGAGACCTCACAAGAGAAGTTGAAGCAGTCTTTAGAATTAGGATATCATATGATGGAATGTATTCCTCTGCATAGATTTTCTTGTGATTCACAAAGATTCAAAAAAGTCAGGGGCTGAGATTGTGGGTCAGTGGCAGAGTGCTTGCCTGACACATGTGAGGCACTAGGTTCAATCCTCAGCACCACATAAAAATAAGTAAACAAAATAAAGATACTGTGTCCATGTATAACTAAAAAATATTTAAAAAAAAAAAAAGATTCAAAATTCAACTGAATGACCTGAAAATAGAGGCTCCACTCTTAGGCTTGCTCACCACGCTGGCCTCAGCCAGAAGTTTGGTGGGACCTTAGCAGCCCACGGTGGAGGGTTGTTAGGACCTGGAAGGCCTGGAATGGGCAGGGCAGTGGGTACATTTGTACATTGTAGTTTATATAATGTGGGTTGAAGATAAAGTGGAATGTACAGAAATGTTTGTGGACTGATTAAAAAAGAACAGAAAGGAACAAAAAATACACTGCAGTTCAATTCCTTTTCCAATTACTTCATGAGAGGCGATGGAGAGCATGAAGGGAGCGGTCGCATGCATGTCCAATGAAGATGTCTCTAAGAAACAACAGTAAATGACTTAATCCTCCTGAGTACTCTGTGGTGTGAGATGTTACAGCATTGCTCTCCTAATTTTAAAGACTAAACAAGTTGGCAAAGACCACACAACCACAAGTTCACCACGTCGGCTTGGGTCCCAAGCCTGTGGGTTTTCTACTCCTTCACAGAAAAGGAGTTGCAATTCACAGCCCTCGCACCACATTGGCTTCCAGAGTACTGGCCTGGAGTAAGACCATTCTCTTTGTTTTTCTTCTTTGTTAGGTTCGTTCCTCTTTTCTATGAGTAACCTTTCATTTCATCCCTTTTCCCTTTTGGTCTTTCCTTATGCAGTGGCTGGAGAACCAATGAGGAATGGGCCCCTACCCCTCATCCCTTTCTCTTGTCTGTTCATTCTGTGAATGGCTCAGTGAAGGGCAAAAAGAACACGCCCAAGGTAAATGGATGATTTGTGAGGTTGGAGGGAAGGAAGGACTGCACACAGGCAAGGTCATTATGTAAGAGACCATATAGGTTGTGTGTGTATGATTTGATTCTCAACAAGACTCGTAATATCACATTCATGTATGAGACTGAAACACCCCTTTTTAAAAATTCTTTTACGTCATTAGAATCAGGTGGTCATGTACAGTGTGGCCATTATTCCAAAAATAAAATGAAACAGACATATAAATAGTCCACACAGTTTTTCCAGCCTCACTGTGGAGCAGGGAGTCCTGAGCCAAAGTAGAGGGACAGGGGTCCCCAGCGTCACTGGTAGCATCCCTGTGGGAACTCTGGTTTGAAAGCCACTAGGAGAGCAGGATTTTAGAGGACAGAAGTGGCTGAGAGGATTTCTTGAGGCTGTCCCTAATGGATCATTTAAAAATATCTCTCCCAAAGCAGGACATTCTGCACCTCCCTGGCTACCTGCTCTCATAATTCTGAGTTGCCCAATGACCACGGTAAGAAAGGGATGGCTTTAGAAAAGTTCCTCACACTGTTACTTTAATTAAAAGAAAATCCTTTTACATTCTGTAGCTTTCAAAAGTTTAATTGTAATAAATGTATGTGGAAATAAAGCCTTCCTTTGATTGCCTGGCAGCACAGAGAGAACTGGCCACATTTCCACAGCAGAGATGCTGGAGAGAGATGACCTCTTCAATGCACTAAGCAAATTTATAAAAACAACATGAAAATCAGTGAAGTTCTAGTGACTCACAACAAACAAACAAATGACAAGAAAGAGAGTGACCATAGTGTCTTGTATGGGATTCTTGACCATCCATAGGGTTGTCCAGGTGGTCGCGTGTGAGCACACATATGTGGGTCTCAGTTTGTGTGTGTCTCTGTTTTCAGAATGTGTGCGTTTGTGGAGTGGAAGAAGATGTAGGGCAGCAATGAGACCTGAGCATACCAAGGAAACTAGAACTTCAACTCTGTTTTGCTGTTTCCTTATACCCAAGAAGTCCTTCCCCTGTCAGGAGTAATAATTATTATTTGGAGTAAAATAGGGTTATAGGTATATTGCATGAAGCAGAGGGGAGTGTTGTAATACAGAAAAATGCCCAGGACCAGGAATCAGGGTAGGAGGAGAAATCCCTTAATGCTGGCCCTGAGGTCCTGCTGGACCACGAGTTAGAGGAGTCAGCTCTGGCACTCTTCTGTCTGTTTCTTGCAGGGACACTGATAGGTACCCCTCTGGAGCTTGCATCTCCCTTGTGCATCACATTCTGGGTACCCAGAGAAATCCAAGATTTCTAGCATAGAAGCTGGCCTGCTGCACTGTTAGGAAGTTATGCTTGTCAAGGGAGGAGATGGAGCACATTCCAGAGTTTACTAGCTCTACAGGGATATTTAGATGGCTAGCTCTATAGAATGGGAGCCCCTTCCTACTCCAGCACTTGCATCTACACTAGTAGAAGAGGACCTGGACAGGAGACGTTATCTAGTCTTGAGCCAGCCCTGATGGTTGTATCATCTTGATGGTTGTATCATCTTGAGCAACTTGGTTTCCTCTCTGGGCCTTTGATGCTTCATTGGTCAATCAGGATCAGGGAGAGGCTGGACCAGATGAGCATTAAGGGCTCTGGAAGATAAACATCTCTGAGAAAGTTGAGACCTTTAAAAAACTCTCCTGTGCCTGTGACCCATAGGAGTTGTGATGTCAAAAGGAGGGTGCATATTGCCAGTTTCACACAGATTATATTCAGTTTCTGAGCTGGAGCAAATTCAATAGTTTAATAATATTATATTCTTGAATTACATTAATTGTGGTATACATTTGCCCACAGTTGTAGGAGGTTATACTATTGATTTAATTCAGTTTAATTATGCCTTCTTGAAGTTACAGCCTTCTGAACTTAGTAGTTGAATTTACATAAATAACATGTAAATACAAATACAAGTGATTTAAATAACCCACCCAAACAGGACAAACCACCATAACCTTGGTTATGGTTATAGTTGGCACCACAGCTAGGTCATGTCACAATTGTCAACATTTATCTGACCATTAAACAGTGTACCAGGGTGATACATGAATGAATTCTTGCAAGTAAGTCCTTTTCATTCAGGACAAATAGGTACCCTACAAACCCCTTGTGTGGCAAAATCTGAGGCAAACTGCTCCAGAAGCTATATTGAGCACATATTCCCACTTCCCACTCCCAGGCCAGTCGCCCTCTTATCTGGCCCCTCCTTCTTCTCCCCTCATGAATAATTAGCTGGCATGCCTGGCAGACAGACAGGTGCCTAACAGAAGGGGGGCATGATAAACCTGTGCTTTGCTTTCTTCTAACTTTGCAGATAAGCAGCCTAAATATCCCAGAATGCCTTGGGCCCCTTTGTTTTGCTGTGTCTGATGCCAAATGTTGTCCCTCCCAGGCTGAGCAGGATCACTGGACCAGTTTGCTCACCCCTGTCCTTCATAGCATAGAGAAGCAGTCTTGGTTTATTCTCCCTTATAGCTCACAGGCAGGGATGTCACAGTAGCAGAATGTAGCCTTGGAGCCCCGGTATTACTTCTTGTCCCTGACTTCTTCTATTGCCCCCACAAACTCAGGTTCAATAGTGCACAGCAGCATTGTCCAATAAAAATGTTTTCCAAGCCACACTAAATTTAAAATTTCCTAGTACCCATAGTAAAAATGTACAAATAAATATTTCAAATCTATTTTAATAAAATATTTTGTTTAACATAAGATATCCAAAATATTGTCAGTTTCATGTATAATCAATATAAAATTATTAATGAAATATACTGTCTGCATTGTTCATTTGGGATTAGCAACATCTGAAGTGCTCAACAGGCACACATGGATCATAGGTGTTGAACTGGACAGTAAAGGGCTGGAGCCTTTGACTTTCCTGACCCTTTGCGTAGGACCACAGGAAGCCGAGATGAGACGTGGGGAAAAGACTGGCTCTCAAATGTGTGCACTGCCTGTTTGTGAGTATGGGTTATCTTTGCAGTAATATGAATAACTGTTCCATCCTGTATGCCTACTTATGTAATTAATTAACATTTATATAGCAGTTTATGTTTGCAGAGTGCTTTATTAATGTAGTTGCCAGTATATTTATCTACTTGCATGTTTATACTTCCATGTGTGCCTACCTGTGCTAATTACTGCTATAATTATTGAAGTTATTTAAGAACACAACTCATAGTTACCTTCAATAGAACCAACAACTATTTTAATAGCAACAATAAATTCCATCTTCCCTCTCCAAGTTCTGTCTACTTCACTAAGAGATTTTACATCTCCACCCAATATTCTCCAAGTTCTTGCTCTGCCTCAGAGTAACAAATGCATTTAAAAGCAATCTAGTAATTGTCTTTTCCCCTTTGTCAGCTTAAATTTCATATGGATGAGACAGAAATTTAACAGCATATTTCCCAGCAACAACAGCATCAAAATATACAGCATTCCAACTTGAGAAGGATAATTACAAATAATGACCACCACCATCAAATAATGCTATCTTTAATACTGAATGCCATTCCTACTCATCCACAACTTCTGACAAACCGGAGTCCATGAGCAGGCGGAGATGGGGGCTCTGTGTTGGGTCTCCCAGGTCACTATCCTGCTTGGACAATACACCTGGCTCTCTGAGGATGGGAGCAGTCTGGGTCTGTTGAGGCTGGCAGAGACAGGCGGAATGGAAAGAGGGGAATTTGAATCAGCAGTTGTGAGGTGCAAGAAACATCTGAGTTGTGGTGTTGTTGGGAGATTTGAAAGAACATTCCACCTTACCCATTCCCCTCCCCATCCCCTCTCTCCCTCCCCCCAAATCAATGAGGGGGAAAAATTACAGTGCTCCAATTCATTCCGTGGTTCTGCTGCTCTCCGTGATTGGAAATGCCAGTGCAGGGAATGATATACATCATGCGATGAAAAGAGAGTACAAAAATATTCACCCACAGCTAAGAAATGCAGCTGCCTCTGCGGCAAAACTGGCAGCTCTTGAATAGAACAGAGCAACAACCACCCAAGAGACTCGACACCAACTCCCGCTCCGAAGCAATTTTGTGAGCCCAATACTGGGGATTAGAGCCAAACATGAGAGATCTTACGCCACAAATCACTGCATACCCAATGCTTCTGCTACCTACTCTGCTGTCCCCTGGGGAGAATCATTAAGCCTCTTTGTGTCTCTCTTTAAAATGGGAGCTAAATTAGTAAGTTACCACAAAGGAGTATTTTCTTAATTACTTGCGTACAAATTGCTTGACATTATTGAATGAAAGGTATCAAGGAAAATGCAAGCTATTACCATGATTATTTTTGCTCTAATATAAAGCTGCAAGCCAGAGCCCTTCTATCTCTGGATTATGTTTCAGATCAGTGATCCTTCAGGGAATGGTCTCTTAAGGCTCTGACCACTATGAGTACAAGCAGCCTTTCAAAGGCGAATCAAGAAAGGCCATCATCCCCATGCTGAGGCTTGATTGATGTGGAGGTGCAGTTGGAAAGAAAGAACAGATCCAGGAGAGGGAATGAGGGCATGGGCAATGCCTCATTTTGTGTGCTCACAGTATGAAACTGCTAGTCCTGGGTAACCAAGAGCTTCTTCTTGCCCTGCCAGTGGGGATCTCAGACTTGGTAGTGAGGGCTAGCCTCCTGGTGGTGGGGTACCCAGACAGATGGTTGCAGGATGACATTTGAACACTCATTTGTTCTGAGGCATCAAACATGATCACAGGCACCATAAATGTGGACCAACCCAATGTGGCATTGCTACAGAAGACAAGATACAGACTTTCCTCTATGGGATCTCTAATGGCAGGTGGAAGAAGGGATGCAAGATGGCATTTTCCATACAAATACAAGAACCATCTTTTTCTTGAAATCCTGCCAAAGCCAGGCCAGCATCACAGTGAGCACCACCCATTCTAATGGGTGGTGGTCCAGCCCAGGAGGGATCTGTGAATCAAACCAACCTGCCTAGGGAATTTGAACTAATAGTGATTGACCCTGATTTGCTATTGCATCTTTGAATCACACTGTGATTGTGTCTTCATTAGGAATGTGGAGTTCAGAGAAAGTGACACGATATGGTAATTATGCTAGAAAATTGAGTGGCATTAGAATAAAGCCTTGGAACGTTTTCCATGGAATTCCTTTGATCAGACATTTACTCTGTTGGAGATAGTACTGCTGGATGCTTTTGAATAATTAGATGAGTTCCATAGTCCAGTGGGATGGTAAGGGAGAGGAAGTCTATTACTCACTGAATCTCTCTTTTATACATAGAGTTGTTTATTCACTTCACTAAAAAACCCTTCTTATGAATTCCAGTATATTATTTTTTCTATTAATGTCTTAATGATAGTGGCAGGAGAATGTTTAAACCCCATTTCACTGATGACTTTCTCTGTAGAAAAACTCTCTCCTCCCAAATGCAATTTTCTGTCCATTCATTAATTGTACTGTTGCTTTCCTAAGTTTATTTACTGCTTCTAAATATGTATCTTAATTTATGCCTCTAGTCCCCCAGGGAGCCTATAAAATGTAAAATCTTATATAATAGCAGAAGCAGTCACAAATATTTTAATATCCAGGGCTGCTTCTGAATCCTAATTTTGCAGATGGCGTGATGTTCATTTTATAGCAGCTATTGAAAACTAATAAATGCCATCCACATCACTCAGCATTGTCAATAATCGGCCAGATTGTGTGCCGGGGGATGCTGGGGAAGCAGGGTCGGCTCTTAGCCCATCCCTAACCAGCCTCCAGCTGCAGACCCCGTGGCTGCCTTGCCTTATCAGCTGCCATGATTCTATGCAGGTCAGCAACCAGGCAAAGCTTTTTGAACTTCTAATCTGCCAGTGGAGAGATACTTGCAAGAGGGTAATTGCTGTGCAGAGCATGCAGGGGAGGGAGATGAGTGCATCTTTTCCCCCTGATTATTGAATTTGCATTCCTCAAATGCAAGAGGTGAGCAAAGGAGAAGGAGCCATGAGACTACCACCAGGTCTGGTCTGAAAGTCAGTGGAGAAGTCATACACTCCTTATTCTAGGCCTTCTTTTTAACTTTCTTTCTTTGTTTTTCTTTTTCTTTTCTTTCTTTCTTTTTCTTTTTCTTTTTGGTGGGTAAATTCTCTCTTTAAGCAAAACAAAAGCTCATGTGATAAGAAAACAGTAAGGGGTTCAGAAACAGCTTCGGTGAATTCATCATTTATTCTGCCATTCTTTATTTTGCCAAGTAGTTATCAAGTTCCTACTATGCTCTGGGCACCATGCAAGACTATGTCTGTGTCTATGTCTTTATTTGTCCATCTATAAACTTACATTCAGTGAGAAGTTATATCGCATTTCCCAGTGATCCCTGCCCTAAAGGAACTTACGGTCTAGAAGAGGGTTTCCCCATAGAGTAACCCAGGGAAGGAAGCAGCAAGGACTCTACTAGAGCAGAGAAGAGGAGAGAGTGTAATTTCCAACCTCAAGGATGGGGAAGAAGGCAGGAATCCAGATAGACTCCACTGGGGAGATGAGCCCTGGACTGGATGGTATAAGAAGGTGGTCATTTGGCCCTCTTGAGTCCTGAAAAGTCAGTTGATGTCAATCAAAGTAGAGTTCAACTCCCTTTTTTTCCTCTGCTCTTCTGGGAGCTGGTCGCCTTGTGAAAACTCCTATGCTTTTCCCTGTTACAGCTGTCTTTGCCGTTTCCTTGAACTGGATTTCATCTGGATGCAAATTCAGAAGGAGCAGGAGGGTAATCTGCTTTTAGGCAGTCCCGGGAGATGGTCTGTGAAGGCGGTGCAGAGCAGCCTATCCAGTAGTCTTGATGAGATGCATTAGTTCAGAGGAGTCAGAAAGCAGCCAGCCCCAGAGCAGCTTGGACGCTGAGGAGCAAGTAAATTGTTCAATCGAGTTTTGTCTTAAGATTCATCCAAGTCACCTGATGGGAGTCATAGGGAGCCTGGCTGCTGGAACTCTGTTCTGCAGTCACCTGGCTTTAAATTACCTGAATTTTTTAAAGATGAAAAGTTGTGCCCATTGATCATAATTTTTCCATTTGTGAATCTGCCTTACACCCAAAAGCAAAACCAAACTGTTCAGATCTAATCTTTCTTCCTTGCCTTTTCCTCTGAGTGAGAAGCCCCTGATTCATAGACGCATACCAGATAAAGCCTCAGGCTATGGTGTGGAAGAAACACCAAGTTTAAGCCAGAAAACTTCCTGTCCAGCTGTGCTCAGGGACACGTAGAAAGTTTTGGGCCAGGTCTTAGAGCAGCAAGAGGAGCCAGGCACATGGTGGAAGAAATGGAAGAGTATGTGTGGAAGTAACTACAAAATGTTAGAATTGGAAGGAATAAGAAAGAACATCTGGTTCCAACTGTTCGTCACGCAGATTAGGAAACTGAGGCCCAGAACAGTGAGATGATTTTTTCCAGCTTCTGGAAATTAGCTGTAGGTTTGTGAGATGAGAATCCAGAAAGAGGTGAGACAATGGTGGTCATTCACATTCTCCATTTCCCTAGCAAAGCACTCAGTTAAGTGCTTTTTATGGTAAGCTGCAAATGGCTGCACATTTCACTCTGCCCTGGGCAAGCAGAAAAAGCGATGTCCAAAAGAACTCATCTGAGCATGTATTACTGCACTCAGCATGACAAATAAGACACTTGGTGGTACGTGCCCAGCTGACAGCCTCTGGCAGTTCATACATCTGTCATTCATGATGGTATGTATTTGGTAAGGAAGGGTCTGAGCAAGGATTTGGGGACCCATTCATCTGGTGGCCCAGGTAAACTAGGATGGGGTTCTGACATGGCTGAGTCAATGGTCAAGAGAGGCTGCCCTGCAGCTTAGGTGCTTATCAGAGATGACTGACCCTGGCCCTGATATTTTTATTGTATCACAATATATGTTTATAAATATATAATGTAGAGCATAAATAAAATGTTTATGTTAAATATGTAGAGTATATAAAATTTATATATATGTATATATTAATTTGGGGGGAAGCATATATACTTGAGTTAGACTAAATTAAATGTATACATGATATCACTTGACTGTAATATCACTTATTTTTAAGGGAGTTAGAGTAAAAATTAGAGCCAATGTGTGTGGGACCCCCTGCCACTGATTGAACTGATACCAGCCTAGTATAGGGCATGGGTATATATTCAACAAACAGTAGCTACTTTTCCTCTTCTTGTGGCAGTTGAGTTTCAGTAGCTAAGAATGTGGACTATTATCCTGGGGACAAGTATTTTAAGTGACAAGTCTCCAGTCTTAGAAGTGTTATAGAAGAAAGACCGAGCATCCTGATTCCCTGCCAGAGGGGGATTCAATAATCGTATCACCTGATAGGGGCACCAGTGACTAGGATGAGGGACTGACACAAGTAAGGAGCAGGCCCCAAGCTGGAGGCCTGTTCCAGATGCTGTACCAACCACTGTGGTTGGTAGGAGTAGAAGGTGAGGAACCAGGAATCTGGAGCACATCAGGCACTCAGAGACTATGGGAGGCTCCACCTCACCTTCAGTTCCATAAAAGAAAGCCTCATTGGAACCAATACTGGAAGCAGCCATGATTGGGCCTGAGGACTGGGCCAGAGAACAGCATTGCTGTGGAGGGACTGAGGAATCAAGCATCCAGAGTGATCTGGAAGTGCACCATCTCTACAGCCCCATGGGGATAGGTTGTTGCTGGCACCATTATTCCTGGAGGGAGATGGAGCAGTGGATTTCCACTGTGTTTGAAACACAAGGAAGGAGAACACGCCAAAGGACTCCAGTGCTGAAATGATGAGCTGGGGTGTTCATCTATAAGAACACACTGGAAATCAATGGTCTCTCTGCCCCAGAATGGAAATGACAGGGCGGATGAACAGCACTCATTTCTGCCTGGATGCTGTGCTTATTCAGACCAAACCCACAGTAGAGGAACAACCTTCTATTTTTTTTTAAGATAGCAAATTCTTCTGTATTTAAAATAATCATTCCAGATAAGTGAAGAGTTGATAAATGAGCTCAATCTGCATAGCGCCTTGTAAGAGCAGAGCTGTGTATAATTACACGATTGCCCTGGGGGCTGTCGCTTTATTCTGCTGAGTGGAAAAGGCAATGTGAAATGGGAAGCCAGGGCTCTTGCGGGTAAGCAAAAGGAAGGATTTCATCCCACCCATTGCTCCTTTGCTTTATCACGGGGCTGCCACAGAAACTCCCCAAAGAGAAGCTCAGTATTGTCGACTCTAATTGAAGGGGTCCAGCATGGCCTCTGGAGATGCTGTGGGACTTCCCACTTCACACACACACACACACACACACACACACACACACACACACAGCCTTGTGGTAAAAGGCCCACTGATAGCTATAGTTAGAGAAGCAAGTTTAGATGATTTGAAATCCATTGAAAAAATAGAAATCACAATGAGAAGGAGAGTGAGTGTGGGTGCAAAACCAAAACCACAAAGAGAAGTGAGAGCCACCCTGGAAAGATTGCCTCCATCACCACCATCATGAGCTGTGCATTTCCTCTTCTTGTGCTGAGTTCTTCCATGAAAGTAATCATTTTGTCAGTTCTTTCTTTGTCCTTCATTACTTACTAGGTTCTCTCTTTCAACCTATTGGATTTCTCTTTTGAAACCACCCTCCCAGTGGAAGAACACTGAGGGCCCTGGGATCCACCATTATTTTACACTGACAGAGAAGACTGAGGGTTCCAGATTCAAACTTTGGGAACTGTCAGATCAGAGGTCTGAAAAAGCATTAGACAACTAAGTTTCTTTATTGTGTTCCACAATGGGCTTCTGCAGGGCACTGCTCCTTCCCATGCCCCACCCTTCCCATTTTAATGTGGCCCAGATCATTTCCCATTAAAATTGGATTATGCTCTGTACTTTGCTCAAAAGTTTATTAAATGTTTTGGACATAATTTCATAAGTTTCAAAATGTTATACAATGGGGGTCAGATCTCCCATTCTAAAATTCTTTGGGGTACTGGGTGGTCCAGGAAAGTAATAGCTTGATAATATTCCAGGAGTCATTTAAAGCCCCCTTTCAATCTCAGAAAAAAATTGCTGCTAAAATGTATCACACCAACTAATACTCACAATGGGATATTCTTTTTTTAAATAATTTTTTTAGTTGTGGTAAAAGGCCCACTGATAGCCATAGTTAGAGAAGCAAATTCAGATGGACACAATACCTTTATTTTACTCATTTATTTATATGTGGTGCTAAGAATTGAACCCAGTGCCTCACGCATGCTAGGAAAGCGCTCTACCCCTGAGCCACAATCCCAGCCCCACAATGGGGCAATCTGTTTGGTGTGACTTCAGAACGATCCAGTCCATCTTTCACTTGCCTGCCGTGAGGCCCGCAATATCGATGCTCACAGAGTTCCCAGAGCATCCAAAGGCTGAACATGTTATCTGGTCTCTTCTGCTCATATCTGAACACAAAATTGAACATCACCATTTTTGATCCATTCTTTTTTTTTTTATCAGTACCCCTTAAGTGTCATGAGGCAGTTTTTGACCATCCCTCAAGGTTTGCTGTAAACTTTCTGAAGCACGAAAGCATGGGAAAGGATTTGAAATGGCACCTAACAGCAAGGGGCAAGACCTCTTAAAATAGGCAGCCTCAACGCAAACAGAAAGTCATTGCTGATGTCTTATCATAACGTATCTGTTACTTATCTTATTCCTAAATGATTAAATGTAACAAATGGCGTGTATATGGGTTTTTCTACTGACTAGCCCTGTTGAGATTGTATAAAGATGCATAAATCTAGGAATAAGACCAGAAAAGAACTTTTAATACAAGATAAAATGAAAAAGAAATTAAAGTACTATTGTAATTGTTGCATACCACTGTCACAGTCTCAAAATTAGGCATAGACTTGTAGAGTCTTAAGTAATACTATGGATGATGTTGCCAAAAATTTGGCCCAGAAATAAGATGGTTGAAATACCTTATTTCTCTTGTTAGAAATAAGGAAGTGGGGAAGGAGTGCTGGAAGTGTCATGCTCCTTAAAGTAGAACATCTGGTAAATTGTTGACTTGTCTTCTCTTGATAATTTCATCACTTAGAAGTTGGAGAAAGCAATGTAGAAATTTCTACTTGATCTTCAGTTCCAACCAATAAGGAAGAACTGGATAGTGTTATGAAAATGATAGAATCTCTGGCAGAAATTGACCCTATCATCTTGAAATTCATGATAATAAAGGAAGATTTATTGACTTAGCATGATGAGGAACATATTATAACATTTATAAAATATTTTGTATTAACATAGACAAAATACATAATCTAACAGATGTATTTTGGGGTATCAGCCTCAACAATGGTTACTTTTTCTAGGAATTTTGTCCATCTATGATCCCATCAATGACAGTGCCCATCAGTGATGAGACCAAGAGATCAGCCTGGACTACCATGTTTGCATCCCACAACCTGAATCAGGGATGACCTCCAACCAAGGTCAGCCAGTGGCTGGATAGCTAATAGTGTCTAGTTGGTATACTTTTTTAAAAAAGTTTATTTATTATAATTAGGTATGCATGACAGCAGAATGCATTTTGATTCATTGTATACAAATGGAGCACAACTTTTCATTTCTCTGGTTGTACACAGTATAGAGTCACATCATATGTGCAGTCATACATGTACCTAGGGCATTGATGTCCATCTCATTCCACCATATTTCTTGCCCCATGTCCCTTACTCTCCCCTCCCTCCCCTTTGACCAAAGTTTCTCCATTCTTCCTATCCCCCGCCCCTGATTATGGATCAGCATCCACTCATCAGAGAGAACATTTGGCCTTTGGTTTTTGGGGATTGGCTCACTACATTTAGCATGATATTCTCCAACTCCATCCATTTACCTGAAAATGCCACAATTTTATTCTCTTTTAATGCTGAGTAATATTCCATTGTGTATATACACCACAGTTTCTTTATCCATTCATCTATTGAAGGGCATCTAGGTTGGTTCTACAGGTTATATATTGTAAATGGGGCTGCTATAAACATTGAAGAAGTCCTTTGGGTATAGACCAAGGAGTGGGATAGCTGGGTCAATGGTGATTCCATTCCTAGTTTTCTAAGGAATCTCCATACTGCTTTCCAGATTGGTTGTACCAATTTGCAGTCCCACCAGCAATGAATGAGCAGGCCTTTCCCCCCACATCCTTGCCAACACTTATTGTTTGTACTCTTGATAACTACCACTCTGACTGGCATGAGATGACATCTTAGAGTAGTTTTGATTTACATTTCTCTAATTGCTAGAGATGTTGAACATTTTTTCATGTATTTGTTGATCAGTTGTATATATTCTTCTGAGAAGTGTCTGTTCAGCTCCTGAGCCTATTTATTGATTGGGTTGTTTGTTTTTTTGGTATTTTTTGAGTTCTTTATATATGCTGGAGATCAGTGCTCTATCTGATGTGGATGTGGCAAAAATTTGCTCCCAAAATGTAGGCTCTCTGTTCACCTCATTGATAGTTTCTTTTGCTGAAAAGAACCTTTTTAGTTTGAATTCATCCTATTTATTGATTCTTGAATTTATTTCTTGCACTTTAGGAGTCTTGTTAAGGAAGTTGGGGCCTAATCTGACATAATGAAGGTTTAGGCCTATTTTTTCCTCTATTAGGTGCAGGGTCTCTGTTCTAATTCCTAGGTCCTTGATCCACTTTGAGTTGAGTTTTGTGCATGGTGAGAGATAGGGGTTTAGTTTCATTTTGCTGCATATGGATTTCCAGTTTTCCCAGCACCATTTGTTGAAGAGGCTATCTTTTCTCCAATGTATTTTTTGGTGCCTTTGTCTAGTATGAGATGACTTTATTTATGTGGGTTTGTCTCTGGGTCTTCTATTCTGTACCATTGGTCTACATGTCTATTTTGGTGCCAGTACCATGCTGTTTTTGTTACTATTGCTTTGTAGTATTGTTAGATCTGGTATTGTGATGCTTCCTGTTTCACTCTTCTTGCTAAGGATTGCTTTGGCTATTCTGGGTCTCTTATTTTTCCAAATGAATTTCATGATTGCTTTTTCTATTTCTATAAGTAATAATGTTGGGATTTTAATTGGAATTGCATTGAATCTGTATAGTGCTTTGGGTAGTATGGCCATTTTGACAATATTGATTCTGCCTATCCAAGAGCTTGGATGATCTTTCCATCTTCCAAGATCTTCTTCAGTTTCTTTCTTTAGTGTCCTGTGGTTTTCATTGTAGAGGTCTTTCACCTCTTGTTAAATTGATTCCCAAGTATTTTTTTTTTTTTGAGGTTATTTTGAATGGGGTTGTTTTCCTAATTTCTCTTTCAGAGGATTCATCACTGATGTATGGAAATGCATTTGATTTATGGGTGCTGATTTTATATCTTGCAACTTTGCTGAATTAATTTATTAATTCTAGAAGTGTTTTGGTGGAATTTTTGGATCCTCTAAGTATAGAATCATGTTGTTGGCAAATAATGATAGTTTGAGTTCTTCTTTTCCTATGTGTATTTCTTAAATTTCTTTCATGTGTTTAATTGCTCTGGCTACAGTTTCAAGGACTATGTTGAATAGAAGTGGTTAAAGAGGGCATCTCTGTCTTGTTCCCATTTTTATAGGGAATACTTCCAATTTTTCTCCATTTAGGATGATATTGGCCTTGAGTTTAGCCTAGATAGCTTTTACAATCTTGAGGAATGTTCCTACTATCCCTAGTTTTCTAGTGTTTTGAACATGAAAATGTGCTGTATTTTGTCAAATACTTTCTCAGCATCTATTAAGATAATCATATGATTCTTGTCTTTAAGTCTATTGATGTGATAAATAACATTTATTGATTTCTGTATATTAAACTGACTTTTCATACCTGAGATGAAACCCACTTGATCATGGTGCACTATCTTTTTAATATGTTTTTATATTTGATTTGCCAGAATTTTATTGAGTACTTTTGTGTCTATGTTCATTAGGGATATTGGTCTGAAATTTTCTTTCTTTGATATGTCTTGTCTGGTTTTGGAATCAGGGTGATACTAGCCTCATAGAATGAGTTTGGTGGGGTTTCCTGCTTTTCTATTTCATGGAAAAATTTGAGGAGTATTGGTATTAATTCTTCTTTGAAGGTCTTGTAGAACTCAGCTGAGAATCCATCTGGTCCTGGGCTTTTCTTGGTTGGTAAACATTTTTAAAAATTTTTTTATTTTTATTTTTTTAATTAGTTTATTTAGTTGCATTTCAAGTCATAGTACATATATAGAGCTCAGTTTTTCCATTTCTCTGGTTGCAAACCAGATAAAGTCACACCATTTGTGTCTTCATACATGCACCAAGGGTAGTGATGATGATCTCAATCAACCATCTTTACTTTACCCATTCCCCTTTCCCTCCCCCCACCTCCCCCCTGCCGCATCCAGAGTTCCTCCATTTCTCCTATGTTCCCCATTCCCACCCCACTTATGTATCAGCATCCACTAATCAGAGAGAACATTCGGCATTTGTTTTTTTGGGATTGGCTTACTTCACTTAGCATAATGCTTTCCTAATTCCATCCATTTGCCTGCAAATGCCATAATTTTATTCTCTTTTATTGCTGAATAATATTCCATTGTGTATATGTACCACAGTTTCTTTATCCATTCATCTATTGAAGGGCATCTGGGTTGCTTCCACAGTTTTGCAATTGTGAATTGTGCTGCTATAAACATTGAAGTGGCTGCTTTACTGTAGTGTGCTGTTTTTA